>JAMWET010003619.1:0-22297 GCA_024036415.1 Prochilodus magdalenae | reverse complement strand
TGAACCGTCCAGAAGAACCAGAGCGACGCTAGAAGGTAGTCTCTACCCAGTGTTGTTGGTAGTCACCCCTCAGTCCAGCTCTTAGCAAAACAGTTAGCTATACTAACACGTTCAGCCAGATTGTGGCTAGCAAGGCTAGCATAGCTAGCGCATACAATTAGCTAGCTACACAAATGCAGGGACACCTTTAACCTAATCTGGGTTAGCAAGGCTAGCATTGCTAGCCCACAGTAACCAGAGCATGGTTAGCAAAACGTACATAGCCGACACACAGATACCATAACAGCTTAACAACCTGGTAAACCAGACTAGCTTAGCTAGCACCTAGCATCCGCATGATTAGCTAGCATACTCCTCAAGAGGTGAACCTGTAAAGTAGCAGCACCACCAGAACCCCGTTTACCTGTTCACCTGTTTACCTTGATCACCGACTCCTCCCTCCAGCGTTCCCTCCTCCTCCTCTTAGGGAAGTGTTCTCTGTTCCTGCTCGTGTCTTTAGTACTCAGTGTTCTGATGTTCTGAACACGGTGTAGAGTGTTGGGTAAATGTCTCTGTACAGAAACGACTCTCGGGGCCACAGGTGATTATTCACCTTTCAGACACGTGTCATTTTTCATCAAGCAAAAAATATGGCTGTGTGGAAAAGGATGTCAGAACAGGCGTCAGCACATGTTGGGAACAGGTGTCATCCCTTGTTGGGAACAGGCGCCAGGACATGTTGGGAACAGGTGTCATCACATGTTGGGAACAGGTGTCATCACACGTTGGGAAAGGGGTGTCATCCCATGTTGGGAACAGGTGTCATCAGGTGTGGGTTTCCTTTCCGTGGCTCCGGCACGACCCAGAAGGACAACCAGCTCACACCAGGAATGACTGGCGGAGTGAATGATGGTAACGGCCAAACACACACTGCTGCTGTGAAGTGACCACACACTAACTAGGACCATCCGGAAAACCGTGTGTAGGGATAGAGAGATTCGGGAATATGCCAAACTGATATCCAGGCTAAACACAGCAGTGGTGTATATTATACACCGTATATACACCGCACACGGCGGAGTGTGTGTGTGTGTGGGTATAGAAGATACACTGGCCTCTGATCAGCAGCTTCACCAACCGCACTACCAGGTCTCAGTGGAGCGCTAGAGCTCCCCCTGTGGAGACACACGGCACTGCAGCCTCCTGAAAGCATCAGGGAATACAGGCCTCCTCATTAAACTCCACACACAGTACACTCGTACAGCCCCGCACACACAGTACACTCGTACAGCCCCGCACACACAGTACACTCGTACACCACCGCACAGTACTCTCATACAGCACTGCACATACAGCACCGCACATACAGTACACTAATACAGCACCTGCAGCACTGCACATACAGTACACTCGTACAGCACGTATAGCACCGCACATACAGTACTCTCATACAGCACTGCACATACAGCACCGCACATACAGTACACTCGTACAGCACCGGACGTACAGTACACTCGTACAGCACCGCACATACAGTACACTCATACAGCACTAAACGTACAGTACACCCGTACAGCACCGCACATACAGTACTCTCATACAGCACTGCACATACAGCACCGCACATACAGTACACTCATACAGCACTGCACATACAGCACCGCACATACAGTACACTCATACAGCACTAAACGTACAGTACACCCGTACAGCACCGCACAAGGGGTCACTTCAGTGCTGGGTTGGGGTTAGAAGCCTGACTTTGTCCAAGCAGCCACTGTTGTTGGGGATCTGTGATTGGGGATGTTGGATCTGTGATGGTGTTGGGGATCTGTGATTGGGGATGTTGGATCTGTGATGGTGTTGGGGATCTGTGATTGGGGATGTTGGATCTGTGATGGTGTCATGGTTCTGTAATTAGGGACGTGGGATCCGTGATGGTGTTGGGGATCTGTGATTGGGGATGTGGGATCTGTGATGGTGTCGGGAATCTGTGATTGGG
Source organism: Prochilodus magdalenae (assembly GCA_024036415.1). NCBI lineage: Eukaryota > Metazoa > Chordata > Actinopteri > Characiformes > Prochilodontidae > Prochilodus > Prochilodus magdalenae. Next base: position 20,316 of record JAMWET010003619.1, on the reverse strand, counting down.
GATGTGGGATCTGTGATGGTGTTGGGGATCTGTGATCGGGGATGTTGGATCTGTGATAGTGTTGGGGATCTGTGATTAGGGAAGTTGGATCTGTGATGGTGTTGGGGATCTGTGATTGGGGATGTTGGATCTGTGATGGTGTTGAGAATCTGTGATTGGGTACGTGGGATCTGTGATGGTGTCGGGAATCTGTGATTGGGGATGTGGGATCTGTGATGGTGTTGGGGTTCTGTGATTGAGGTTGTGGGATCTGTGATAATGTCGCGGTTCTGTGATTGAGGTTGTGGGATCTGTGATGGTGTTGGGGTTCTGTGATTGGGGTCATGGGATCTGTGATGGTGTCGGTGTTCTGTGATTGAGGTTGTGGGATCTGTGATGGTGTTGGGGTTCTGTGATTGTGATAGTGAGATCTGTGATGGTGTCGGTGTTCTGTGATTGAGGTTGTGGGATCTGTGATGGTGTTGGGGCTCTGTGATTGAGGTCATGGGATCTCTGATGGTGTCATGGTTCTGTAATTAGGGACGTGGGATCCGTGATGGTGTTGGGGATCTGTGATTGGGGATGTTGGATCTGTGATGGTGTTGAGGATCTGTGATTGGGTACGTGGGATCTGTGATGGTGTCAGGAATCTGTGATTGGGGATTTGGGATCTGTTATGGTGTTGGGGTTCTGTAATTGAAGTTGTGGGATCTGTGATGGTGGCGTTCTGTGATTGGGGTCATGGGATCCGTGATGGTGTTGGGGATCTGTGACTGGGGGCGTGGGATCTGTTATGGTGTTGGGGTTCTGTGCTTGGGGTTGTGGGATCTGTGATGGTGCAGTGGATCTGTAATTGGCTTGTGGGATCTATGATGAAGTTGGGGGTCTGTGATTGTGATAGTGGGATCTGTGATGGTGTTGGGGGTCTGTGATTGGGGTAGTGGGAGCTGTGATGGTGTCGGTGTTCTGTTGTGGGAGCTGTGATGAAGTTGGGGGTCTGTGATTGTGATAGTGGGATCTGTGATGGTGTTGAGAGTCTGTGATTGGGGTTGTGGGATCTGTGATGGTGTTGGGGGTCTGTGATTGGGGTAGTGGGAGCTGTGATGGTGTTGGGGATCTGTAATTGGGTTTTGAGATCTGTGATGGTGTTGGGGGTCTGTGATTGGGTTTTGAGATCTGTGATGGTGTTGGGGATCTGTAATTGGGTTTTGAGATCTGTGATGGTGTTGGGGGTCTGTGATTGTGATAGTGGGATCTGTGATGGTGTTGGGGGTCTGTGATTGTGATAGTGGGATCTGTGATGGTGTTGGGGGTCTGTGATTGAGGTTGTGGGATCTGTGATGGTGTTGGGGGTCTGTGATTGAGGTTGTGGGATCTGTGATGGTGTTGGGGATCTGTGATCGGGGATGTTGGATCTGTGATAGTGTTGGGGATCTGTGATTAGGGAAGTTGGATCTGTGATGGTGTTGGGGATCTGTGATTGGGGATGTTGGATCTGTGATGGTGTTGGGGTTCTGTGATTAAGGTCATGGGATCTCAGATGGTGTCAGGGTTCTGTGATTAGGGACGTGGGATCCGTGATGGTGTTGGGGATCTGTGCCTGGGGACATGGGATCCGTGATGGTGTTGGGGTTCTGTGATTGAGGTTGTGGGATCTGTGACGGTGTTGAGAGTCTGTGATTGGGGTTGTGAGATCTGTGATGGTGTCGGGGATCTGTGATTGGGGACGTGGGATCTGTGATGGTGTTGGGGTTCTGTGATTGAGGTGCAGGGGATCTGTAATTGGCTTGTGGGATCTATGATGAAGTTGGGGGTCTGTGATTGTGATAGTGGGATCTGTGATGGTGTTGAGAGTCTGTGATTGTGGTAGTGGGACCTGTGATGGTGTTGGGGGTCTGTGATTGTGGTAGTGGGATCTGTGATGGTGTTGGGGATCTGTAATTGGGTTTTGAGATCTGTGATGGTGTTGAGAGTCTGTGATTGGGGTTGTGGGATCTGTGATGGTGTTGGGGGTCTGTGATTGTGATAGTGGGATCTGTGATGGTGTTGAGAGTCTGTGATTGGGGTTGTGGGATCTGTGATGGTGTTGGGGGTCTGTGATTGTGATAGTGGGATCTGTGATGGTGTTGGGGATCTGTAATTGGGTTTTGAGATCTGTGATGGTGTTGGGGGTCTGTGATTGTGATAGTGGGATCTGTGATGGTGTTGGGGGTCTGTGATTGGGGTTGTAGGATCTGTGATGGTGTTGAGAGTCTGTGATTGGGGTTGTGGGATCTGTGATGGTGTTGAGAGTCTGTGATTGGGGTTGTGGGATCTGTGATGGTGTTGGGGGTCTGTGATTGAGGTTGTGGGATCTGTGATGGTGTTGGGGGTCTGTGATTGAGGTTGTGGGATCTGTGATGGAACAGTAACCAGGGATGCCACACAGCCTGCAGTTACAGCAGACTGTGCCGGGGTCTCGTTAATCAGCAGCTGTTCGGGTTCTCTCCTTTATGGTCAGACTGAATCAACCAGCAGACCTACACCTCTCCTGCACGTACAGGCGCTGACGTGGTACCGTGGGCCTGTAAACTCATGTGCTGCTGAACACTGAGGCTTCTCCTGCACGAGCACGGTCTGTCTCTTTAAGAGCGAGCGCTCTTCTCACCTGACCACGCCCACCATTTCATCAGAAAATTACACATGCTAATATGCAAATAAGCCAAATTAAAATGCGCATATGATCCAGTTTTCATCATCATCTGGCAAGTTTCTCCCAGAAATCAGCCCCCCAGTGCCCCGGAGCAGACGGCGAGGTGTTACATCAGCCCCGCGGTCTGTAACGAGCGTCCAACGAGGGTAAACTAACGAGGACGAGGGGCTCGGGGTCCTCATACAGAGATTAGACTTTAATATCTACACCACCTTTATCATCTACACCCTCTACACCACACCACCTACATCATCTACACCATCTACACCACACCATCTACATCAACTAACGAGGACGAGGGGCTCGGGGTCCTCATACAGAGATTAGACTTTAATATCTACACCACCTTTATCATCTACACCCTCTACACCACACCATCTACAACATCTACACCACACCATCTACACCATCTAAACCATCAACACCCTCTACACCCTCTACATCATCTACACCATCTACACCCTCTACACCACACCATCTACATCACCTAACGAGGACGAGGGGCTCGGGGTCCTTATACAGAGATTAGACTTTAATATCTACACCACCTTTATCATCTACACCCTCTACACCACACCACCTACATCATCTACACCATCTACACCACACCATCTACATCAACTAACGAGGACGAGGGGCTCGGGGTCCTTATACAGAGATTAGACTTTAATATCTACACCACCTACATCATCTACACCCTCTACACCACCTACATCATCTACACCACACCATCTACATCAACTAACTAGGACGAGGGGCTCGGGGTCCTCATACAGAGATTAGACTTTAATATCTACACCACCTACATCATCTACACCCTCTACACCACACCACCTACATTCATATTACACACTTACAGCCACACACACCATCTACACTCACCAACTACAACTAACGAGGACGCGTGGGCGGGGGTTGATTATACAGAGATTAGACTTTAATATCTACACCACCTACATCATCTACACCATCTACACCCTCTACACCACACCATCTACATCATCTACACCATCTACATCAACTAACGAGGACGAGGGGCTCGGGGTTCTTATACAGAGATTAGACTTTAATATCTACACCACCTTTATCATCTACACCCTCTACACCTTCTACACCCTCTACACCACACCATCTACATCAACTAACAAGGATGAGGGGCTTGGGATCCTTATACAGAGATTAGACTTTAATATCTACACCACCTTTATCATCTACACCCTCTACACCACACCATCTACACCTTCTACACCACACCATCTACACCATCTAAACCATCTACTCCCTCTACACCCTCTACACCACGCCATCTACATCAACTAACGAGGACGAGGGGCTCGGGATCCTTATACAGAGATTAGACATTACTATCTACACCACCTTTATCATCTACACCCTCTACACCACACCATCTACACCCTCTACACCTTCTACACCACACCATCTACACCATCTACATCACTCCCTCCCTCCCTCCCTCCTTCCATCCCTCCCTCCATCCCTCTCCCTCTCCCTCTCTCTCCATCCCTCTCCCACTCACTCTCCCTCTCTCTCCATCCCTCTCTCCCTCTCCCTCTCTCTCCATCCCTCCCTCTCCCTCTCCCTCTCCCTCTCTGTCCATCCCTGCCCTCTCCCTCCCTCTCCCTCTCTCTCTCTATCTCTCTCTCTCTCTCTTCCTCTCTATCTCTCTCTCTCTCTCTCTTCCTCCCTCTCTCTTTCTCCTCTCTCTCTCCATCCCTCTCTCTCCCCCCCACTCTCTCTCTCTCTCTCCCTCCCTGCCTCTCTCCCTCCCTCTCCCTCTCTCTCTCTCTCTCTCTCTCTCTCTCTCTCTCTCTCTGTTCTTTCTCTCCCTCCCTGCTTCTCTCCCTCCCTCCCTCCCTCCCTCTCTCTCTCTCATTGCTGTTTTGTTCTCTGTATGATCTCTTGTTCACAGTCTGCTCCTCCACTCCTGCAGGTCTGTAGTGTGTGGTACGCCAGTGTTCAGGTTAATTGAGGCTTCCTCCTGTTCTCTTTCCACACGTTTACTCACTCCTCTCATTCTCCTCTCTCACTCCTCTCCATTTACCTGCTGGTTACATCTAAACCGCCACACTTCCCCTTTCGCCCGGCGTGAAAGACAATCAAAGAACCACCAGGGAAACCGAGCGGCCTAAACTCGGAACTGTACCCCATCAGAACAGTACCCAGTCTGACTGTACCCCATCAGAACAGTACCCAGTCTGACTGTACCCCATCAGAACAGTACACCAGTCTGACTGTACCCCATCAGAACAGTACACCAGTCTGACTGTACCCCATCAGAACAGTACACCAGTCTGACTGTACCCCGTCAGAACAGTACACCAGTCTGACTGTACCCCATCAGAACAGTACACCAGTCTGACTGTACCCGTCCAGAACAGTACCCAGTCGGACTGTACCCATCAGAACAGTACACCAGTCTGACTGTACCCCATCAGAACAGGACACCAGTCGGACTGTTTCTACCCCGGCCAGAATCAGTACACCAGTCTGACTGTACCCCGTCGAGAACATTACACCAGTCTGGACTGAACCCGTCAGACAGAACAGTACACCAGTCTGACTGTACCCCATCAGAACAGTACACACAGGTCTACTGTAAACCCGTCAGAACAGTACACCAAGCCTGACCTGTACCCCATCAGAACAGTACACCAGTCTTGACTGTACTCCATCAGAACAGTACACCAGTCTGACTGTACATTGTCGCGGTTACCAGAAAAGTACACCAGTCTGACTGTACCCCGTCAGAACAGTGTCCAACCTCAACTGTACCCCGGCAGAACAGCACCCAGTCTGACTGTACCCCGTCAGAACAGCACCCAGTCTGACTGTACCCCGGCAGAACAGCACCCAGTCTGACTGTACCCCAGGAGAACAGTACACCAGTCTGACTGTACCCCATCAGAACAGTGCACCAGTCTGACTGTACCCCGGCAGAACAGTACACCAGTCTGACTGTACCCCGGCAGAACAGTGTACAACCTCGACTGTACCCCATCAGAACAGTACACCAGTCTGACTGTACCCGGTCAGAACAGTACACCAGTCTGACTGTACCCCGTCAGAACAGTACACCAGTCTGACTGTACCCCATCAGAACAGTACACCAGTCTGACTGTACCCCATCAGAACAGTACACCAGTCTGACTGTACCCCGGCAGAACAGTACACCAGTCTGACTGTACCCCGTCAGAACAGTGCACCAGTCTGACTGTACCCCGTCAGAACAGTACACCAGTCTGACTGTACCCCGGCAGAACAGTACACCAGTCTGACTGTACCCCGTCAGAACAGTACACCAGTCTGACTGTACCCCCTCAGAACAGTACACCAGTCTGACTGTACCCCCTCAGAACAGTACACCAGTCTGACTGTACCCCATCAGAACAGTGCACCAGTCTGACTGTACCCCGGCAGAACAGTACACCAGTCTGACTGTACCCCGGCAGAACAGTGTACAACCTCGACTGTACCCCATCAGAACAGTACACCAGTCTGACTGTACCCGGTCAGAACAGTACACCAGTCTGACTGTACCCCGTCAGAACAGTACACCAGTCTGACTGTACCCCACCAGAACAGTACACCAGTCTGACTGTACCCCACCAGAACAGTACACCAGTCTGACTGTACCCCATCAGAACAGTACACCAGTCTGACTGTACCCCGTCAGAACAGTACACCAGTCTGACTGTACCCCGGCAGAACAGTACACCGAGTCTGACGTACCCCCACCAGAACAGTACACACAGTTCTGACTGTACCCTATCAGAAAACCAGTACACCAGTCCTGACTGTACCCCGTCAGAACAGTGCACCAGTCTGACTGTACCCCATCAGAACAGTACACCAGTCTGACTGTACCCCATCAGAACAGTACACCAGTCTGACTGTACCCCGTCAGAACAGTGTACAACCTCGACTGTACCCCGTCAGAACAGTACACCAGTCTGACTGTACCCCATCAGAACAGTACACCAGTCTGACTGTACCCCATCAGAACAGTGTACAACCTCGACTGTACCTCATCAGAACAGTACACCAGTCTGACTGTACCCCACCAGAACAGTACACCAGTCTGACTGTACCCCATCAGAACAGTACACCAGTCTGACTGTACCCCGTCAGAACAGTACACCAGTCTGACTGTACCCCGGCAGAACAGTACACCAGTCTGACTGTACCCTATCAGAACAGTACACCAGTCTGACTGTACCCCACCAGAACAGTACACCAGTCTGACTGTACCCTATCAGAACAGTACACCAGTCTGACTGTACCCCGTCAGAACAGTGCACCAGTCTGACTGTACCCCATCAGAACAGTACACCAGTCTGACTGTACCCCATCAGAACAGTACACCAGTCTGACTGTACCCCGTCAGAACAGTGTACAACCTCGACTGTACCCCGTCAGAACAGTACACCAGTCTGACTGTACCCCGTCAGAACAGTACACCAGTCTGACTGTACCCCATCAGAACAGTACACCAGTCTGACTGTACCCCATCAGAACAGTACACCAGTCTGACTGTACCCCATCAGAACAGTGTACAACCTCGACTGTACCTCATCAGAACAGTGCACCAGTCTGACTGTACCCCGTCAGAACAGTGCACCAGTCTGACTGTACCTCATCAGAACAGTACACCAGTCTGACTGTACCCCATCAGAACAGTACACCAGTCTGACTGTACCCCGTCAGAACAGCAACCAGTCTGACTGTACCTCATCAGAACAGTACACCAGTCTGACTGTACCCCACCAGAACAGTACACCAGTCTGACTGTACCCCGTCAGAACAGTGCACCAGTCTGACTGTACCCCATCAGAACAGTACACCAGTCTGACTGTACCCCGGCAAAACAGTACACAGTCTGACTGTACCCCATCAGAACAGTACACCAGTCTGACTGTACCCCGTCAGAACAGTACACCAGTCTGACTGTACCCCGTCAGAACAGCACACCAGTCTGACTGTACCCCATCCCAACAGTACACCAGTCTGACTGTACCCTGTCAGAACAGCACCCACTCTGACTGTACCCCGTCAGAACAGCAACCAGTCTGACTGTACCCCGGCAAAACAGTACACAGTCTGACTGTACCCCATCAGACCAGTACACCAGTCTGACTGTACCCCGGCAGAACAGTACACCAGTCTGACTGTACCCCGGCAGAACAGTACACCAGTCTGACTGTACCCCGTCAGAACAGTACACCAGTCTGACTGTACCCTGTCAGAACAGTACACCAGTCTGACTGTACCCCGTCAGAACAGTACACCAGTCTGACTGTACCCCGTCAGAACAGTACACCAGTCTGACTGTACCCCGGCAGAACAGTACACCAGTCTGACTGTACCCCGTCAGAACAGTACACCAGTCTGACTGTACCCCGTCAGAACAGTACACCAGTCTGACTGCACCCCGTCAGAACAGTACACCAGTCTGACTGTACCCCGGCAGAACAGTACACCAGTCTGACTGTACCCTGTCAGAACAGTACACCAGTCTGACTGTACCCCGTCAGAACAGTACACCAGTCTGGCTGTACCCCGGCAGAACAGCACCCTCTCTGACTGTAGACCACTGAATTCCGTCCGGACCGACTGCAGCCTGATTGTAGATTCCCTCTGAACCTGAACGTACATTCTTCGCTGGTTACCTGTGTGGTTCTCTACCTGACGCTGCTGTTAATCGTTTGTGGGACAGAACGCCTGCAGGGAGCCTGAGGGCTGCGAGTGTGGAGCATTCTGGAACACAGAGGAGAGTCAGAGGGAAAATACCGCTCACCATGAAGTCCATCGGAGAACCGATTATCCAGCTGTCAGGAGCCTGTATAGAGCTTAGAATGTAAAGGTTCTAGAAGGAACCCTTCAGGAGAGACATGGCGTTCTGTAAGGGTTCCCCACTCGCGCTGACCCCCTGATTAGGCCAGGCTTATTAGGAACTCTGGAGTTCCTCTGTCTGACTGGCCCCTGCTGCTCACACCAAACCCGCTCTCCCTCACTCTGTACACACCACACATACTGAGTTAATGGGAAGTCTTGAGAAACCAGTGGAACACCAGCCTAGAGGTGTATGTGTGAGGTCATTGGTATGTAAATGAGTGTTGGGGGTGGGGCTTATTTCCCCACACCTGAGGCTCACATGTCACCCCCTGGGTGTAGGTGTAGGGAGACTCCTGATGGCCTGGCTCTGAGACTGTTAGGGTGAACCACGGACCAGAGAACCAGGTAAGGTGTACCCTGGATCAGGTGGGAGGCCTGCTGGTGCTCTAGCTTGCAGAAGCCCATCGCCCCTATGTGCAGTGGTTGAGGCCCAGCGCTGGGCTGTGGCCTGGATTAGCCGGTTGTTGTGACGTGGTGCTGACGGTGTTTAGTGAGATTTCCAGGTTTAGTGAGGTTCCAGCCGGTTCCGTGTTTATTCAGGACCACGCGCCCGGGTCTGAGCCTGTACTGACCCAGCTGGGGTTCTGTCTGTCCAGCATGCAGCGGTTCTGTGAGCCCATGAAACTTCTCAGTTATCGTTCTAGATCTTTCCTTGTGGTGAGAGAGGAGAGGAGAGTCTGCAGCTGATACAGTTCTTACACCAATGCTAACCTAGCTACTGTTAGAACCCACTGGCAAAAACACTGAGGCCACATCTCCTCCATGATGCAGATGCTAGCTGTTTTGTAAGCTGCCTGGCTAAAGCCAAGATAGCTAGCTAGCTTACCCTGCTCTGCTCTAGCTAGCTAGCTAGCTTACCCTGCTCTGCTCTAGCTAGCTAGCTAGCTTACCCTGCTCTGCTCTAGCTAGCTAGCTAGCTTACCCTGCTCTGCCTCTAGCTAGCTAGCTGACCCTGCTCTTCTCTAGCTAGCTAGCTAGCTTACCCTGCTCTGCTCTAGCTAGCTAGCTTACCCTGCTCTGCTCTAGCTAGCTAGCTAGCTGACCCTGCTCTGCTCTAGCTAGCTAGCTAGCTTACCCTGCTCTGCTCTAGCTAGCTAGCTAGCTGACCCTACCTAGCTGGCTCTGCCTTAGCTTCAGCTTAGCTGTCTCTGCCTTAGCTTCAGCTTAGCTGGCTCTGCCTTAGCTTCAGCTTAGCTGGCTCTGCCTTAGCTTCAGCTTAGCTGGCTCTGCCTTAGCTACAGCTTAGCTGGCTCTGCCTTAGCTACAGCTTAGCTGGCGGTGCCTTAGCTGTCTCTGCCTTAGCTTCAGCTTAGCTGTCGCTGCCTTAGCTTCAGCTTAGCTGGCTCTGCCTTAGCTACAGCTTAGCTGGCGGTGCCTTAGCTGTCTCTGCCTTAGCTTCAGCTTAGCTGTCGCTGCCTTAGCTTCAGCTTAGCTGTCGCTGCCTTAGCTTCAGCTTAGCTGTCGCTGCCTTAGCTTCAGCTTAGCTGTCGCTGCCTTAGCTTCAGCTTAGCTGTCGCTGCCTTAGCTTCAGCTTAGCTGGCTCCGCCTTAGCTTCAGCTTAGCTGGCTCTGCCTTAGCTTCAGCTTAGCTGGCTCTGCCTTAGCTTCATCTTAGCTGGCTCTGCCTTAGCTACAGCTTAGCTGGCTCTGCCTTAGCTGTCTCTGCCTTAGCTGGCTCTGCCTTAGCTTCAGCTTAGCTGGCTCTGCCTTAGCTGGCTCTGCCTTAGCTGGCTCTGCCTTAGCTGGCTCTGTCTTAGCTGGCTCTACCTTAGCTGGCTCTGCCTTAGCTTCAGCTTTATCTGGCTCTGCCTTAGCTAGCTCTGCCATAGCTAGCTCTGCCTTAGCCTCAGATTTGCTGGCTCTGCCTTAGTCTCAGGCTATCTGGCTCTGCCTTAGCCTCAGGCTAGCTGGCTATGTCTTAGCTGGTTCTGCCTCAGGCTGTCTCCAGGAGATCCAGAGGTTTTCCAGGAGGTGCTAGCGTTAGCTAACATTACAGCTCTGTGGCCCCAAACTGTGTTTCCTCATTGGTGTAGGAACTGTAACTCACCTTCACTTGCGGATACCCCCTCTTTCTCACCACAGGAAATATCTAGAACAATACCTGAGTAGTGTTTTGGATCTAGATCTATTCAAACACTGAGAACCTGAACCAGTAGAGTGTAGGACCCTGACATGAAGGGCGATACATCACGACCTAGGTCCAGACTGTAAACACGTTGGAATGTCTGTTCATAGGTGGAGTAAACCTGGTCATGTGACCTGAGTCAACAGGTAGACTAGTTGGTTTATTAAACAGACCCCCCCACCCGTCCCGTCCTGTCCAGACTGCAGACTGTAAACATGAACACTGCCTGGTTATCTCTACAGATGGACCCCACCCACCAACACCCACCCGGTTGCTCCTGCTGCTGTATCCAGGTGAAGTCATCAAAGGTAAGATGAAGGGGTTGGAGTATGTATCCTGCCCGCCGCGGCAGCGAGCTTTAGCCGTTAGCCTCCTGCGCTGGTGTGGTTTTGAGTGTGGTGATGTCCTGAGTGGTGGAGGTGTTACTGGTTGTGTGGGTGTGGTGTTGTGCCTGTACTTTGCTGATATAGTGTAGAGTGTATAGTGTTAGTGTTCAGGTATGTATTTGGACTGATGGATCGTCTACATGCCCGTCCATCTGTCCATCTACATGCACCTCCGTCTACATGCTCCTCCATCTACACACCCGTCCATCTGTTCATCTACACTTTCGTCTGTCTACATGCCCCTCCATCTACACGCCTGTCCGTCTACACACCCGTCCGTCTACACGCCCGTCCCTCTGTCCGTCTACACGCCCGTCTGTCTGCACGCCTGGTCGTCTGTTCATCTACAAACCTATCCATCTACTCACCTGTCTGTCTACACGCCCGTCCCTCTGTCCGTCTGCACACCCGTACCTCTGTCTGCCTACACGCCCGTGCCTCTGTCTGCCTACACGCCCGTGCCTCTGTCCGCCTACACGCCCGTGCCTCTGTCCGCGTACACGCCCGTGCCTCTGTCCGCGTACACGCCCGTGCCTCTGTCCGCGTACACGCCCGTGCCTCTGTCCGCGTACACGCCCGTGCCTCTGTCTGCCTGTCTACACGCCCGTGCCTCTGTCCGCGTACACGCCCGTGCCTCTGTCTGCCTACACGCCCGTGCCTCTGTCTGCCTACACGCCCGTGCCTCTGTCTGCCTACACGCCCGTGCCTCTGTACGCCTACACGCCCGTGCCTCTGTCTGCCTACACGCCCGTGCCTCTTTCTGCCTACACGCCAGTGCCTCTGTCCGCCTACACGCCAGTGCCTCTGTCCGCCTACACGCCCGTGCCTCTGTCCGCGTACACGCCCGTGCCTCTGTCCGCGTACACGCCAGTGCCTCTGTCCGCGTACACGCCCGTGCCTCTGTACGCCTACACGCCCGTGCCTCTTTCTGCCTACACGCCAGTGCCTCTGTCCGCCTACACGCCTGTGCCTCTGTCCGCCTACACGCCCGTGCCTCTGTCTGCCTGTCTACACGCCCGTGCCTCTGTCCGCGTACACGCCCGTGCCTCTGTCTGCCTGTCTACACGCCCGTGCCTCTATCCGCCTGTCTACACGCCCGTGCCTCTGTCTGCCTGCCTACACGCCCGTGCCTCTGTCCGCGTACACGCCCGTGCCTCTATCCGCCTGTCTACACGCCCGTGCCTCTGTCTGCCTGTCTACACGCCCGTGCCTCTGTCCGCGTACACGCCCGTGCCTCTGTCCGCCTACACGCCCGTGCCTCTGTCCGCGTACACGCCCGTGCCTCTGTCCGCGTACACGCCCGTGCCTCTGTCCGCCTACACGCCCGTGCCTCTGTCCGCGTACACGCCCGTGCCTCTGTCTGCCTGTCTACACGCCCATGCCTCTGTCCGCGTACACGCCCGTGCCTCTGTCCGCCTACACGCCCGTGCCTCTGTCCGCGTACACGCCCGTGCCTCTGTCCGCGTACACGCCCGTGCCTCTGTCCGCGTACACGCCCGTGCCTCTGTACGCCTACACGCCCGTGCCTCTTTCTGCCTACACGCCAGTGCCTCTGTCCGCCTACACGCCAGTGCCTCTGTCCGCCTACACGGCCGTGCCTCTGTACGCCTACACGCCCGTGCCTCTGTCCGTGTACACGCCAGTGCCTCTGTCCGCGTACACGCCCGTGCCTCTGTCTGCCTGTCTACACGCCCGTGCCTCTGTCCGCGTACACGCCCGTGCCTCTGTCCGCCTACACGCCCGTGCCTCTGTCCGCGTACACGCCAGTGCCTCTGTCCGCGTACACGCCAGTGCCTCTGTCCGCGTACACGCCCGTGCCTCTGTCCGCCTACACGCCCGTGCCTCTGTCCGCCTACACGCCCGTGCCTCTGTCCGCCTACACGCCCGTGCCTCTGTCCGCCTACACGCCCGTGCCTCTGTCCGCGTACACGCCCGTGCCTCTGTCCGCCTACACGCCCGTGCCTCTGTACGCCTACACGCCCGTGCCTCTGTACGCCTACATGCCCGTGCCTCTGTACGCGTACACGCCCGTGCCTCTGTCCGCCTGTCTACACGCCCGTGCCTCTGTACGCCTACACGCCCGTGGCTCTGTACGCCTACACGCCCGTGCCTCTGTCCGTCTACACGCCCGTGCCTCTGTACGCCTACACGCCCGTGCCTCTGTCCGTCTACACGCCCGTGCCTCTGTACGCGCACACGCCCGTGCCTCTGTCCGCCTACACGCCCGTGCCTCTGTCCGCCTACACGCCCGTGCCTCTGTCCGCGTACACGCCCGTGCCTCTGTCCGTCTACACGCCCGTGCCTCTGTACGCCTACACTCCCGTGCCTCTGTACGCCTACATGCCCGTGCCTCTGTACGCGTACACGCCCGTGCCTCTGTCCGCCTGTCTACACGCCCGTGCCTCTGTACGCCTACACGCCCGTGGCTCTGTACGCCTACACGCCCGTGCCTCTGTCCGTCTACACGCCCGTGCCTCTGTACGCCTACACGCCCGTGCCTCTGTCCGTCTACACGCCCGTGCCTCTGTACGCGCACACGCCCGTGCCTCTGTACGTCTACACGCCCGTGCCTCTGTACGCCTACACGCCCGTGCCTCTGTACGCCTACACGCCCGTGGCTCTGTACGCCTACACGCCCGTGGCTCTGTACGCCTACACGCCAGTGCCTCTGTCCGTCTACACGCCCGTGCCTCTGTACGCGCACACGCCAGTGCCTCTGTCCGCCTACACGCCCGTGCCTCTGTCCGCCTACACGCCCGTGCCTCTGTCCGCCTACACGCCCGTGCCTCTGTCCGCCTACACGCCCGTGCCTCTGTCCGTCTACACATCTGTCCATCTGTCCGTCTACACGCCCGTCCCTTCTGCTCCTGCTGCTGTATCCAGGTGAAGTCATCAAAGGTAAGATGAAGGGGTTGGAGTGTGTTTCCTGCCCGCCGCGGCAGCGAGCTTTAGCCCTTAGCGTGTTCCACTCTGGCTGTGTGGTTTGCTGCTTGTTGGGTTCTACGGGTTCTACAGGTTCTATTTGTAACATCAAACAAGCATGTATCCTGCCCGCCGCGGCAGCGAGCTTTAGCCGTTAGCCTCCTGCGCTGGTGTGGTTTTGAGTGTGGTAATGTCCTGAGTGGTGGAGGTGTTACTGGTTGGGTGGGTGGGTGTGGTGTTGTGCCTGTACTTTGCTGATATAGTGTAGAGTGTATAGTGTTAGTGTTCAGGTATGTATTTGGACTGATGGATCGTCTACATGCCCGTCCATCTACACACCCATCCATATGTCCGTCTACACACCTGTCCGTCTGTCCATCTACACTTCCATCTGTCTACAGACCCCTCCATCTATACGTTCATCCATCTGTCCGTCTACACACCTGTCCGTCTGTCCATCTACACGCCTGTCCGTCTACACGCCCGTCTGTCTACACGCCCGTTCATCTGTCCAACTACTCGCCTGTCCGTCTACACGCCAATCCCTCTGTCCGTCTACACGCCCGTCCCTCTGTCCGTCTACACACCCGTCCCTCTGTCCGTCTACACACCTGTCCGTCTGTCCATCTACATGCTCCTCCATCTACTCGCCTGTCCGTCTACACACCTGTCCGTCTGTCCATCTACATGCTCCTCCATCTACACGCCCGTCCCTCTATCTGTCTACTCGCCTGTCCATCTGTCTGTCTGCACACCTGTACCGTCTATCCATCTACATGCACCTCCGTCTACATGCTCCTCCATCTACACACCCATCCATATGTCCGTCTACACACCTGTCCATCTGTCCATCTACTCTCCCGTCCGTCTACAGGCCCCTCCATCTACACATTCGTCCATCTGTCCATCTACACTCCAGTCCGTCTACATGCCCCTCCATCTACACACCTGTCCGTCTGTCCATCTACACGCCTGTCCGTCTACACGCCCGTCTGTCTACACGCCCGTTCATCTGTCCAACTACTCGCCTGTCCGTCTACACGCCAATCCCTCTGTCCGTCTACACGCCAATCCCTCTGTCCGTCTGCACACCTGTCCGTCTGTCCATCTACATGCTCCTCCATCTACTCGTCTGTCCGTCTACACACCTGTCGTCTGTCCATCTACATGTCCCTCCATCTACACGCCTGTCTGTCTGTCAGTCTACATTCCAGTCTGTCTACATGCCCATTCGTCTGTCCATCTACATGCCCCTCCATCTACACGCCTGTTTGTCTGTCAGTCTACATGCCAGTCTGTCTACATGCCCATTCGTCTGTCCGTCTACAAACGTGTCCGTCTACACATCTGTCCATCTGTCCATCTACACGCCCATCCCTTCTGCTCCTGCTCCTGCTGCTGTATCCAGGTGAAGTCATCAAAGGTAAGGTGAAGGGGTTGGAGTGTGTATCCTGCCCGCCGCGGCAGCGAGCTTTAGCCGTTAGCATGTTCCACTCTGGCTGTGTGGTTTGCTGCTTGTTGGGTTCTACGGGTTCTACAGGTTCTATTTGTAACATCAAACAAGCATGTATCCTGCCCGCCGCGGCAGCGAGCTTTAGCCGTTAGCGTGTTCCACTCTGGCTGTGTGGTTTGCTGCTTGTTGGGTTCTACGGGTTCTACAGGTTCTATTTGTGACATCAAACAAGTATGTATCCTGCCCGCCGCGGCAGCGAGCTTTAGCCGTTAGCCTCCTGCGCTGGTGTGGTTTTGAGTGTGGTGATGTCCTGAGTGGTGGAGGTGTTACTGGTTGGTTGTGTGGGTGTGGTGTTGTGCCTGTACTTTGCTGATATAGTGTAGAGTGTATAGTGTTAGTGTTCAGGTATGTATTTGGACTGACGGGCCGTCTACATGCCCGTCCATCTACACACCCGTCCATCTGTCCATCTACATGCACCTCCGTCTACATGCTCCTCCATCTACACACCCATCCATATGTCCGTCTACACACCTGTCCGTCTGTCCATCTACATGCCCCTCCATCTACACGCCTGTCTATCTGTCAGTCTACATGCCAGTCTGTCTACATGCCCATTCGTCTGTCCATCTACACGCCCGTCCCTTCTGCTCCTGCTGCTGTATCCAGGTGAAGTCATCAAAGGTAAGATGAAGGGGTTGGAGTGTGTATCCTGCCCGCCGCGGCAGCGAGCTTTAGCCGTTAGCCTCCTGCGCTGGTGTGGTTTTGAGTGTGGTGATGTTCTGAGTGGTGGAGGTGTTACTGGTTGTGTGGGTGTGGTGTTGTGCCTGTACTTTGCTGATATAGTGTAGAGTGTATAGTGTTAGTGTTCAGGTATGTATTTGGACTGACGGGCCGTCTACATGCCCGTCCATCTACACGCCCGTCCGTCTGTCCATCTACGAACCTATCCATCTACACACCTGTCCATCTATCCATCTACACTCCCGTCTGTCTACAGGCCCCTCCATCTATACGTTCATCCATCTGTCCGTCTACACACCTGTCCGTCTGTCCATCTACACGCCCGTCTGTCTACAAGCCCGTCTGTCTACACGCCCGTTCATCTGTCCAACTACTCGCCTGTCCGTCTACACGCCAATCCCTCTGTCCGTCTACACGCCCGTCCCTCTGTCCCCGTCTTACACACCATTATGTCTACAGCTGTCCGTCTACACATGTCCCGTCCCTACCCGTCTACTCGCCTGTCCATGTCCGTCTACTACACGCCCCTGTCTGTCCCGTCTACACACCTGTCTCCATCTACATTGCTCCATCTACACGCCCTGTATCGTCTACGTCTACACGCCCCTGCATCTGTCCGTCTACACACCTGTCCGTCTGTCCATCTACATGCTCCTCCATCTACACGCCCGTCCCTCTATTTGTCTACTCGTCTATTCATCTGTCTGTCTGCACACCTGTACCGTCTATCCATCTACATGCACCTCCGTCTACATGCTCCTCCATCTACACACCCATCCATATGTCCGTCTACACACCTGTCCGTCTGTCCATCTACTCTCCCGTCCGTCTACAGGGTCCTCCATCTACACATTCGTCCATCTGTCCATCTACACTCCAGTCCGTCTACATGCCCCTCCATCTACACACCTGTCCGTCTGTCCGTCTACACGCCCGTCTGTCTACACGCCCGTTCATCTGTCCTACTACTCGCCTGTCCGTCTACAGGCCCCTCCATCTACACACCTGTCCGTCTGTCCATCTACACGCCTGTCCGTCTACACGCCCGTTCATCTGTCCAACTACTCGCCTGTCCGTCTACACGCCATTCCCTCTGTCCGTCTACACGCCAATCCCTCTGTCCGTCTGCACACCTGTCCGTCTGTCCATCTACATGCTCCTCCATCTACTCGCCTGTCCGTCTACACGCCCCTGCATCTGTCCGTCTACACACCTGTCCGTCTGTCCATCTACATGTCCCTCCATCTACACGCCTGTCTGTCTGTCAGTCTACATGCCAGTCTGTCTACATGCCCATTCGTCTGTCCATCTACATGCCCCTCCATCTACACGCCTGTCTGTCTGTCAGTCTACATGCCAGTCTGTCTACATGCCCATTCGTCTGTCCATCTACATGTCCCTCCATCTACACGCCTGTCTGTCTGTCAGTCTACATGCCAGTCTGTCTACATGCCCATTCATCTGTCCGTCTACAAACGTGTCCGTCTACACATCTGTCCATCTGTCCATCTACACGCCCGTCCCTTCTGCTCCTGCTGCTGTATCCAGGTGAAGTCATCAAAGGTAAGGTGAAGGGGTTGGAGTGTGTATCCTGCCCGCCGCGGCAGCGAGCTTTAGCCGTTAGCGTGTTCCACTCTGGCTGTGTGGTTTGCTGCTTGTTGGGTTCTACGGGTTCTACAGGTTCTATTTGTAACATCAAACAAGTATGTATCCTGCCCGCCGCGGCAGCGAGCTTTAGCCGTTAGCCTCCTGCGCTGGTGTGGTTTTGAGTGTGGTAATGTCCTGAGTGGTGGAGGTGTTACTGGTTGGGTGGGTGTGGTGTTGTGCCTGTACTTTGCTGATATAGTGTAGAGTGTATAGTGTTAGTGTTCAGGTATGTATTTGGACTGACGGGCCGTCTACATGCCCGTTCTCCACACCTACACACCATCTACATGCTGTCCATCTACATGCACCTCCGTCTACATGCCTCTCCATCTACACACACCCATCCCATCTACACACCCTCCCTGTCCGTCTACACACCTCTGTCCATGCCCCCTCTGTCCATCTACTGTCCGTCTCCACCTGTCCCGTCTGTCTACACGGCCCCTACCATCCCTCTGTCTACACGCCCGTCCCTCTGTCCCATGTCCGCTCACACAGTTCCATCTGTCTACAGGCCCCTCCATCTATACGTTCATCCATCTGTCCGTCTACACGCCTGTCCGTCTGTCCATCTACACGCCTGTCCGTCTACATGCCCGTTTGTCTACACGCCCGTTCATCTGTCCAACTACTCGCCTGTCCGTCTACACGCCAATCCCTCTGTCCGTCTACACGCCCGTCCCTCTGTCCGTCTACACACCCGTCCGTCTACACACCTGTCCGTCTGTCCATCTACATGCTCCTCCATCTACTCGCCTGTCCGTCTACACGCCCCTGCATCTGTCCGTCTACACACCTGTCCGTCTGTCCATCTACATGCTCCTCCATCTACACGCCCGTCCCTCTAGCTGTCTACTCGCCTGTCTATCTGTCTGTCTGCACACCTGTACCGTCTATCCATCTACATGCACCTCCGTCTACATGCTCCTCCATCTACACACCCATCCATATGTCCGTCTACACACCTGTCCGTCTGTCCATCTACTCTCCCGTCCGTCTACAGGCCCCTCCATCTACACATTCGTCCATCTGTCCATCTACACTCCAGTCCGTCTACATGCCCCTCCATCTACACACCTGTCCGTCTGTCCATCTACACGCCTGTCCGTCTACACGCCCGTTCATCTGTCCAACTACTCGCCTGTCCGTCTACACGCCAATCCCTCTGTCCGTCTACACGCCAATCCCTCTGTCCGTCTGCACACCTGTCCGTCTGTCCATCTACATGCTCCTCCATCTACTCGCCTGTCCGTCTACACGCCCCTGCATCTGTCCGTCTACACACCTGTCCGTCTGTCCATCTACATGCTCCTCCATCTACTCGCCTGTCCGTCTACACGCCCCTGCATCTGTCCGTCTACACACCTGTCCGTCTGTCCATCTACATGTCCCTCCATCTACACGCCTGTCTGTCTGTCAGTCTACATGCCAGTCTGTCTACATGCCCATTCGTCTGTCCGTCTACAAACGTGTCCGTCTACACATCTGTCCATCTGTCCATCTACACGCCCATCCCTTCTGCTCCTGCTGCTGTATCCAGGTGAAGTCATCAAAGGTAAGATGAAGGGGTTGGAGTGTGTTACCTGCCCGCCGCGGCAGCGAGCTTTAGCCCTTAGCGTGTTCCACTCTGGCTGTGTGGTTTGCTGCTTGTTGGGTTCTACGGGTTCTACAGGTTCTATTTGTGACATCAAACAAGCATCTATCCTGCCCGCCGCGGCAGCGAGCTTTAGCCGTTAGCCTCCTGCGCTGGTGTGGTTTTGAGTGTGGTAATGTCCTGAGTGGTGGAGGTGTTACTGGTTGTGTGGGTGTGGTGTTGTGCCTGTACTTTGCTGATATAGTGTAGAGTGTATAGTGTTAGTGTTCAGGTATGTATTTGGACTGACGGGCCGTCTACATGCCCGTCCGTCTGTCCATCTACATGCACCTCCGTCTACATGCTCCTCCATCTACACACCCATCCATATGTCCGTCTACACACCTGTCCGTCTGTCCATCTACATGCCCCTCCATCTACACGCCTGTCTATCTGTCAGTCTACATGCCAGTCTGTCTACATGCCCATTCGTCTGTCCATCTACACGCCCGTGCCTCTGTCCGCCTGTCTACACGCCCGTGCCTCTGTCCGCCTGTCTACACGCCCGTGCCTCTGTCCGCCTACACGCCCGTCCCTTCTGCTCCTGCTGCTGTATCCAGGTGAAGTCATCAAAGGTAAGATGAAGGGGTTGGAGTGTGTATCCTGCCCGCCGCGGCAGCGAGCTTTAGCCGTTAGCCTCCTGCGCTGGTGTGGTTTTGAGTGTGGTGATGTCCTGAGTGGTGGAGGTGTTACTGGTTGTGTGGGTGTGATGTTGTGCCTGTACTTTGCTGATATGGTGTAGAGTGTATAGTGTAAGTGTTCAGGTATATATTTGGACTGACGGGCCGTCTACATGCCTGTCCATCTACGCGCCCGTCCATCT
>JAMWET010003618.1:600000-845746 GCA_024036415.1 Prochilodus magdalenae | reverse complement strand
TGAAAGTTTGAATTTGAACATTAATATCTTCATTCCTTTATAAAGCATTGATTGTTTGGACACAAAAATTCCATTAAATGTATCTTATAGGGGACAAACACAGTGATATTTGAGAAGTGAAATGAAGTTTATATGATTTACAGAAGGTACATAAAGGTAAATCAGGAAAATTAACAAGGCTGCCCAAACTTTCGCACCCCACTGTATATTGCCAAAAATGTTTGTGGAGATTAAAGTTGGTTTTATGTAATGTATCTGGCCTATGCTGGTGAAAAAGATATCAATACTGAGGTTTGTTTTCAATACCATGATGCAGATTTGAGAATAAGTGGACATTACAGTTTAAATAAGAAACATACAGTGTACTGGTATGCTGTCATATTGCATATATTCATATTCACAGCTTGCTGTATGTTGTTTAAAATTTATAAATAAAGACTATTATGGACATTCAAGGGTTCATGCATAATGTTTTCCAAGTGGCTCTCTGGGTGCCTTGTTTTTCTCATTTTACAGCCTCTCTGTCTCTGTCTCAATTCCAGATGTTGGTGTTGACAGGCTCTCCAAAAATGCAAGTCAAGAGCTACAAGGACTGGTTGTCCCCAAAGTGTCAGGCCTAGAACGTAGCCAGGAAAAGAGTCAGGAGAGCTCCCTGACCACGGCCCCGTCTGTGGGGCCTCCTACTCAGCCCAAGCCACATCACCCCCAACAAGTTAGCCAAGCCCTCCTTATACCTTTGCACACACCTGTCAGCCCTGTTCAGACTCAGCACTCACAACCAGAGTGCCAGCTTAAGCGGTCAACACCTTCTGCTAACCTGCCTCCTGCATCGGGGCACCAGCCCTCTCAGGCTGCTCTTACCCGGCCCCAGCACTTGTCCCAGCATCTGTCTGAGCCTCCCACTCTCCATCGACTTCCCCCAACTCCAGGATTATACCACCATCCACCTTCTCCAGTGTTACCCACTCAACAGAACCACACTCAGCCAGTGCAGCATCGCCCACCCTCAAGGTGTCACCCACGTCCACTCTCTGGGTACAGCAGCAGTGTTGCCTTCAACGGCTTGAGGTAAATATGTAAAATAAAATCATAACTGCATGAAATTATGAAATATAGTTCTAATTTAAAATCCATTAATACAACTTGCAGCCTGTAACCTCTACACTAAATAAGAAGTACACACAGTACTTTTGAAGTAATATGAGAGCTAGTCTTATATATTAAGACCCAGTGCTAACTCACTGTCTTTTTTTTTTTTTTTTTTTTTTTGTTTTTCTGCTTTTTGTTATTCTTTCTTCTACCTTATTCTTCCTTTCCTTTTTTCTTTTTGTTTCTTTTTTTTTTTTTTTCTCTTTTTTTTTCTTTTTTTTGTCCTTTTTTTTTCTTTTTACTCATTTTTTTTTATATTTTTTCTTTCTCTTGCTGTTTTGCTGTAGTAGCCGGAGCAGCACTCCAGGGAAGCCACACGGTCACCCTTCCACTCCTCATCTCTCACATCACCAAGCTGTTCCCGCTGGGCCATTATCGTCCTTTCCCCTGCCCCTGTCAACCAACTCCTTCCCCCCTTCCCTACAGCCCTCAACACATTCTCATCACCCCAATATGTTTGCCCCGCCTGCCACTTTGCCTCCTCCGCCTCCACTGACCTCAAACACTCTGCCAGTTCCTGGACACCCAGCTGGGAGTGCTTACTCAGGTATTTGACCTGTGCAAATTACATCCTCTGTGTTAATACCATCCTGTATATTTACATAGAATAAGGTTCCCCACTCATTAAACGTCTTTGTTCGTTCATATATATTTTTTTTTTTTGTTTGCTCTCCAGAGCAAGACCTCCTTCGGCAAGAACTGAACACACGATTCCTGGCCTCTCAAAGTGCAGACCGTGGGGCATCGCTTGGCCCTCCACCCTATCTACGCACTGAATTCCACCAACACCAGCACCAGCACCAGCATCAACACCAGCATACACATCAACACACACACCAACACACCTTCACACCATTCCCCCACGCCATCATGCCCACACCTGCACCACCCATGGTGCGTACTCCAGCTCAAAATGTAAGGATAAGCAAAACACCCTATAGGGCTGGGGGTTGAGGGATGGGGCTGGGGGTTGAGGGAAGGGCGAGAGGGATAAGCAGGGTTAATTAATGGGAGGGTGTGATTTTGTGTGAATATTTGACATTATTTAAGAATATGATGTGTAGGTAATGCTTTGTCAATAAAATTACAATATAAATGCACAAGTTATGAATCACTTAGTGACAAATAATTGTTGCAAAATTGTTGTTTTAATAAGAATTTATTTTATTTAGATTTATTTAATTACAGTTTAATTAGAATCCTGTTAAAATAAAATGTGTCGTCTCTGATCACTCATATTTCATTTAAAGAATGCAACACAAGTTCTTCCAGGAAATTGTAAACTTATGAGCACAACTGAATGCAATCAAGTTCAATCACAGCTTTATAATAAAGATCCAGTTAATCAGTATTAAATGTTTTGAAAAAGTATACAATGAGTGTTTAATAATGATTAACTGAGCTTTAGAAACGTGGTTATACATAACAGTTAGTAATATAATACATAACTACCTAAAATTGTATTATTAACAAGCTGCAAGATTATGATTTAACTGCTATGTTAAAGCCATTACACACCAAATGCAGCACAAATAAACAGCACGAATATTCAAAAAAACAAACATTTCAAACTTTCATCAGTTTTGCTCTTATCTCTGCCATTGGAAATGGAAAATTACAAACATTTTCAAAATGCTACCCTTCAGTTCCTGGTAGTAGGATGGTAAGCTAAATGGCTTTATTCAAAAGCTGAAATTCTGAGTACTTCTACTTGTAAGATGTTTGTTGCCCAGTTTGAGCTGCTTTTGGAGATGTTAATCCGTTTGTGGAAAAAACATTTTAGTTGCTGGGACACAGCCGATCTTGGTTGTTACCATGCCAAAGCCATTCACGTTAATGCTTGTTCAATAGGTTTAAGATGCTGGAGAAAGTTTTGTCCTCTATTAATTTAATTTTTAAGAACATTCCTAAACTGCCTGACTGAATTGTTTCAGGTGTTGGCAGTGTTGCTGTGGAACAAAAACTGGAAACTTTTTGCAAAATGTGATCAGTGTGATTACACTGTAGCCACATCAGCAGGAACACAGTGTGAAAAAGCATCCAGAATACATTCTTTTTCAAGCATTACAGTTCACAAAACCAACTTAAAGCAGGCTAAAAATGGGCTACCCCTGTCTCTGGCAACCAAGATGCAGGATTGGCTTTTTTCCAGCAATTGGAACGTCAACAAAATCTGAATCTACAAAACCATTCCAATGGTAACTCAAACTGAGCTATGAATATCCAAAATAAATGTGGAAGCATGCAAAGTTTTAACTTGTGCATGAACTGATGAAGATTTCCATGCTACGTTTACTTTTCCAAAATGGAAAACTCAGCTAACACCTTTCCAAAGTGGAAAAATCTTGCACATTAGAAAAGATCTTTTAAGAGTCATTAGAACCTTTCCATAGCATGAACAACACAACCACATTTTTGATGTTGTGTCCAGTGAGGTTTGATAAATGAATACTTTACTATCTGTGCCGTTTATTCCTGTCACATTCGGTGTGTAACAGCCTTAAAGCCTTTAGAGATTGTTATTGTAAAGTTTTACCAAAATGTAGAGTTGCTGAGGCATGTCTAGCCACATTGGGACTTTTCATTGTTGCAAAACGGTTCTGTATGCAGGTAAATAGCTTGCCTACACATGTCATGACTAAAACTTTGTTTAGATTCTAGCCAATCCTTGAGAACTTAATGGCAGTTAATTAACTGTGTTTAATGGCATAAGTTGGGTTAAGTTTTGCCAGAGGGTTTTGGATTGACAGGCAGCTAGGATTATTTGTGTGTACAGACACATGCAGCCAATGCCTAACTGCACTGAGCACACTCTATGGCAGTGTAGTTTTATAAGAGGCTATTAAACCTCAAAGGCCTATGAGAGCTGTCCTCTGTGTTTGGTAATGAGGATAATAATACATGAAAATGGTTTAATAGCTAGTATGTTTAAACATGTGTAAAGAAATTTCTCTTTGGTTCCTGATTAAACCACTCTAACCAAAGTCCAAAAAGTACTCACAGCCGCAGCAAACTAAAAATAATGTATGTATAATAAAGGAAGGATATATGTATATCAGACTACAGCTTTTAGCCAGATGTCTTTCTTGTGTGCATGTCTACTTCAACATTTTAAGAATTATTGTTTCATATTATATGCATTGATTTGATATAATAGCCCAATCTCCCTTTTTCTTTCCAGTTTGACAAATATCCTGCAAAAGTAGACCCCTTCTACAGGCACAGCGTAAGTTAGTGCATGCTTTGCACCATGGTGATTGCCCTCTTTTACCTCACATCATTTTCTCTTTGTTGGTACTCTGTTTGTGCTTGTATTAAAGTGTATTATGTTTTACTATTGTAAGTTTAGTCTAATCTAGTTTCAGTCTCAATTAGTTTTTTTATCACATACAAGATTTCTATTAAATACATAACTGTTATAAGTACTTTGCAAACAGTGCCACATGAAAATAACCTTGTTTGGAGCCAGTCAGAAAGTTGAGCGCTTGAATTACACTGTACAATACGGTAAATAAAATAAAAAAACAGATGTAATGACTAAAATTGCACTCTTTTCTTAGCTATTCCACTCCTATCCGCCAGCGGTGCCTGGGATTCCACCTGTTATACCGCCCACAGGGCCTTTTGGATCCCTGCAGGGAGCTTTTCAGCCCAAAGTAAGTAGCTGTGCAGATTAGAAATGCTAAGTATATGTCATGAAATTACTAAGATTTAATTTTTTTGCTAAGATAGCAACTGTTGATAAAATACAGTTCAGAAAACTGGATACTAGTAATACCATGTCATTCTTATTATTTATGTCTGTGCATGTGTTTCACAGACCACAAATCCACTAGATGTGGCAGCTAGACCTGGAGCAGTCCCACACGCACTTCTTCAAAAAGACCCTAGGGTATGGTTTTATTCTTTGATTTATTTACATTCACACACAAACACAAACTACTAGAGAACTAGCAGTTGAGAAAGTACATAAAGTGCAGGTTGGGGAATGCCTGCTATACAGTCCAAAGGCAGAACATAGATTTAGACTTTTTTTATTTTATGTTTATTACGTTTTCCATAACTGATAATGAATGTTGTTGTCTAAACTGGCAGTAAAAACCGTTATTTGTCTTTTGTGCAGACCAGAAGTGTACACTGAAGTACATGATTTTAGTAGCATTAGACTTAATTATAATACATTAACACAATATAATCAATAAATAATACGTTTGCGCTAGTTTTTATTAATCTTAAAAAACTTCAGATACTTTAAAATGTAAATCAGGGGTTCCAGAGTAGCGCAGCTTTCCAAGGTTTCACCTTATCATTGTAAGAGTTTTAGAAGATGCACGTTCTTGGTTGTGTTCTCTGCATGTTTGTTTTCCCCCTCTGTATGTTGTTCAGTATAATGTTGGTGCTGGTGCATTCACATGTGCCAAAACTAACCAATAGTGTGTTATTGGAAATACTGTCATGACTGTGACTTGGTCGCAGTAGTTTGTCACAGTCATTTTCATGTTTGCACACAACCTGTAATTTTCTATTGTTAATCCCCTTAGGCTTAGTTGTTCTGCCATCAAAGCTGCTGACAGAAAAAGCTTTAGCGACAACAAATGTTATCTTAGCAAACTTATCTAAATGATTCATTTTGGGCAACAACATAGTCAAAATATTAAGGCAAGAGGCATTTAATATTATCAGATTATCTTGAATATTGGCAGTTCTGTCTGTCAAGAAAGTAGTATCTTTCTGAATCGCAGACAGCCATGAAATTATTTGGTTTGGCTTTTAAACACTATAATACTTACTAGAATAACCTGAATATTGTTTGTTCTGTTAATTTATTTACAAAAAAAACATGTTGTTGAACAAATGTCTCTCTCTCCCCCTTCCTCCCTCAAGCTGACGGATCCGTTCCGACCTATTCTCAGGGTAAGTGTGTTTTGAATTACAGTTAAAAAATAAACTGAAATGAAACTAATACTGTGGAAAATGTTTTCCAGTTTTGTATCATTTTAAAATTCTAACCCCGTGACTGTTTAAATCTATTGTTTTCATATGTCATGTACACCCACCAGCCACTGTATAAGGTAGACCTCATGTAACTACACCCAATGTCTATTTTAGCAGCAGGTGCACTTTGTAGCTCTATAAATAAAAAAACTAATCCATCTAATTCACTGCATACTTTGTTAATCCCCTTTCACCAGAATAGCACTGTGGTAATTCTGATGTGGTGATGAGGTGTTGTTGTGTGTTGGGCTGGTACAAGTGGATCAGACACAGCAGTGTTGCTAAAGTTTTTGAACACCTCAGTGTCACTGCTGTCTCACTGCTAGACCATCAACCAAAACTATCCAGCCAACAGCATTCGGTTGGCAATGTTCTGTGACCACTGATGAAGAAGAAGAGGATGACCAACACAAGATGGACCAGCAAGAAAGGAGTGTCTAATAGAGTGGACTGTGAGTGGACACAGTGTTTAAAAACCTCCAGCAGCACTGCTGTGTCTGATCCACTCACACTAGCACAACACACACTAACACAATACCAGTGTCAGTATTAATGCAATGCTGAGAGTGATCCACCATGCAAATAATACATACTCTGTAAAGACCTTTCAAAAGCAGGGTAAAAGGGGCTAACAAAGTATGCAGAGAAACAGATGGACTATAGCCAGTAATTACAGAACTAGAACTAGTGTGGTCAGTGGAGCTTATAAAATAGATTCAAGTGTAGATATAATGTGTACTCTTAAAGGGGCTGGTGGGTATGATTTTTAAATGTTCAAATTATAGTCTTTCACACTATTTTAAGAATAAATAATAGATTTTAACTACATATGATTCTAACGTAGTACTCCTTTTTTTCAGAAACCAGGAAAGTGGTGTGCCATGCATGTTCATATTGCCTGGCAAATCTATCACCACCAACAGAAAGGAAAGGTGAGTATGACAGTGAGACAAAAGATACCTACACATATATTTTAGACCCACATTTTATTTGCACATATGCTTCCAATGTATTAAAAAGTTGACTTAAAATAAAAAAAAGCAGGGATACTGTCAAGTTCTCAGAATTCTATAGACAAAATAGTCAAAACGTACCTAAATTTAAATGTGCTAAAGTCTATAAAAGTGAAAAATAAATGTTTTAGCAAATAATGTTAGATGTGAGATGCTGCAACTAATGTTGTAATGCTGAAAATGTAATATTTGCAAGATTATCATAGTTTTTATTAGAAATTTTAAGAATTGAAAAAGAATCAATTATTTTTACACTGATTTTAATTTGACTAGACATTTTAATTGGACAATAAATACTTCACTGTAACTCTAAGGATTGGCAAAAGAATGTTTGAAAAATGACAAATCATTGAAATTATGAAGGTTTAACTAATTTAAGATTTTTTCCCACAGTTTTAGCTGGATTGGAAAGATTATAATAAAAGCATAACAATATAGAACTTTTGATCATGTTACTCCTCTCTGTATGACATCCTTCAGCAGCAGATGCAGGTTGATCCACACAAACTGGACTTTGGTCTCAAACCAGAATTCTTGAGTCGGCCACCAGGTCCCAGTCTTTTTGGTGCAATCCATCACCCCCACGATTTGGCACGTCCTGCCACACTTTTCTCAGCAGCAGGTGAGTGTTTATCATGTAGTGCTTTAAAAAGAAAAAAATCCTCACCAGATTTTAAACATTTAAATATTTCAGATCATCCAACAAATTTTAATACAAGATAAAGTCAACATAAGCAAACACAAAATGCAGCCTCCATTCCATTCATTTAAGATAAATGCCCCTCTAAACCTATTAACTGGTTGTCACTCCCTTGGAAGTTAACAGCTGCAGCAATAACTTGCAGTTATCCATTTACAAACCGGATTCCAAAAAAGTTGGGACACTAAACAAATTGTGAATAAAAACTGAATGCAATGATGTGGAGGTGCCAACATCTAATATTTTATTCAGAATAAACTGAGAGAATGTATCATTTTAAGGGAAAAATATGTTGTTTAAAAATTTCATGGCGTCAACAAACCCCAGAAAAGTTGGGACAGGGCCATTTTCTCAAGTTTAGAAACAGGAATGCTCTCCCATTCATGTCTAATACAGGCCTCCAACTGTTCAATCGTCTTGGGCCTTCTTTGTCGCACCTTCCTCTTTATGATGCGCCAAATGTTCTCTATAGGTGAAAGATCTGGACTGCAGGCTGGCCATTTCAGTACCCGGATCCTTTTCCTACAGAGCCATGATGTTGTGATTGCTGCAGAATGTGGTCTGGCATTATCTTGTTGAAAAATGCAGGGTCTTCCCTGAAAGAGATGACGTCTAGATGGGAGCATATGTTGTTCTAGAACCTGAACATAGTTCTCTGCATTAATGGTGCCTTTCCAGACATGCAAGCTGCCCATGCCACAAGCACTCATGCAACCCCATACCATCAGTGATGCAGGCTTCTGAATGGAGCGTTGATAACAACTTGGGTTATCCTTGTCCTCCCTGGTCCGGATGACATGGCATCCCAGTGTTCCATAAAGAACTTCAAATCGTGACTCATCTGACCACAGAACAGTCTTCCATTTTGCCACACTCCATTTTAAAAGACCCCTGGCCCAGTGCAAACGTCTGAGCTTGAGGAGCTTGCTTAGAAATGGCTTCCTTTTTGCACTGTAGAGTTTCAGCTGGCAATGGCGGATGGCGTGGTGGATTGTGTTCACTGACAATGCTTTCTGGAAGTATTCCTGAGCCCATTCTGTTATTTCCTTGACAGTGGCATTCCTGTTTGAGTTGCAGTGACGTTTAAGGGCCCGGAGATCACGAGCATCCAGTAGAGTTTTACGGCCTTGACCCTTACGCACAGCGATTGTTCCAGATTCTCTCAATCTTTTGATGATGTTATGCACAGTTGATGATGATTTGCTATTTTACGCTGGGTAACACCATTCTGGTATTACTGCACTATCTTTCTGCGCAACAATGGTGGAATTGGTGATCCTCTTACCATCTTGGCTTCAGAGAGACACTGACACTCTGAGAAGCTCTTTTTATACCCAATCATGTTGTCAGTTGACTTAATTAGTGTTAATTGGTCTTCCAGCTGTTCGTTATATGCTCAATTTCCTTTTCCATCCACTTATTGCTACTTGTGCCAACTTTTTTGGGATTTGTTGACGCTATGAAATTTTGCTATGAAATATTTTTTAACATATTTTTCCCTTAAAATGATACATTCTCTCAGTTTAAACTTTTGATCTGTGATTTGTGTTCTATTCTGAATAAAATATTAGATGTTGGCACCTCCACATCATTGCATTCAGTTTTTATTCACAATTTGTTTAGTGTCCCAACTTTTTTGGAATCCGGTTTGTATATTGCTGTGGTCCTCCAAAAAAGATACAGATACTAGATACAGATAACCAAATTAAACAAATGAGATTAGAATATTGGACTCGGTCATTTATTTGTTGAGGAAAATGACCCATTATTACACATCTGCAATTGGCTAAAGTATGTGGATCAGAGTTATCAGACATTTTAGAGGGTGAGATTAGAGTCAGGTGTTTTCAATTAATGGGATGATAGTGAGATGTGAGTGGGCACCCTGTTTTATTTAAAAAAAACAGGGTCTGTCAGAGTCAGATAATTACAACACATGTTTTTGGAAGTGTATCATGGCACAAACAAAAGAGATTTCTGAGAACCTCAGAGGAAAGTTTGTTGATGCTGATCAGGCTACCCAGGAGTGATCCTGGTAAAATTAGATTTTTTTTCTTTCCATATCTAAGGATCTGCACATCCCTCAGCAGCACCTTTTGGACACCCCCCGCATCACCCCAGCAACTTTCTTACATCTGCACCCCACTTGGGTAAAGCATTCATCTCCTCTAACTGTAACTGTACGATACTGTGTTATATGATCACAGTCTTTTCTCTAGCTGTAATTATATGATTCTGTATAGGAACATGTTAGGCTGACATTTAATGTACAGGCTATATTCAGAGTTGGCTTACATATGTAGTTAAAATTGAAATTGAGTTTTTTATGAATCTATGGTTAAGTGCAAAACAAACACATGTGCATATAAACAAGAAAATACTGAGGGCAATATTCAATATAAATAATCATATAAATGAATACAATGGTTTGTCCAAACAAACAAAAATGACAAAATGCTGTTGTTTTTGTGAAATATTTTAAAAGTAGTAAAGATCAAAATCAAACAAAGTGTCAACGTGTATTTGATGCATATTTTTTGGTTTTAAAATTTTTGCATATTTTAAAATTTGCATTGCTTGGGTACTTTTAGTTTGAACTGAAAACTGACTTTAATTTCTATTTGTTTGCTGTGTAAATATAAAAATGAAAATAGAATTTTATTATTAATTTATTATTATTTTATTATTATTATTACTAATACATTTCATGGTATACATACAACCTTTCATTATGATACCTTTAATTTGCAAGTGTATGTTTTAAAGTGGCTTTTAGGTGACATTATAACACAACTGATGATGTGATTTGCTTAATCAGTCCACATTTTCTGTTGCCCTTTTGTCTATTTTCAAGTGCTAGTTTTAAAGTAAATATGCTTGGAGCACACAACAAAAAAACTGGTAACCTGGGAGGTGTGAACTGGATGTGGGCAATTTCAATAATCTAAATGTGCCACTCAGAAATAAAAATTAAACAGCAGATACTCGGAATTCGATCGTTTCCCATTGACATTTTATCTTAAACAGCTAAATTAAGAAACCAGCTCCATGTGAACAGCAGTCTTAAATGCCTAGTAAGGAGGTCTAAATTATATTTTAGACACACAATAACAATCTATGTAATCCATATGCTCTCCTTTGTAGACATTTGTGCTGAGTTCTGTTTTATGTGCTTCACCTTAAAATAAATAAAATAAAAATAAAAATCTATATAATCAATATGCTCTCCTTTGTAGACATTTTTGCTGAGTTCTGTTTGTCCCTACAGAACCTTTCAACAGACCAGCATCTTTTGGAGGTCTAGGAGCATTAAGCACTACAGCCTTTGGTGGTCTGGGAAACCCAGCACTGGGTGAGCGTCAAAATACGTTATTATATAAACTCAGCTACGTGGTTTATATATATATATATATATATATACATATATATATATATATATATATATATATATATATATATAATGTTATTACAAATATCACATTGTCCTTTTTTAAAGTTATAAATCACAATTCCAAAATACTAAAATTTCTAAATCTACTTTAAACTAAATCAGTACAAAAATGTAAATAATTACAGTGAAAAACTGAAAAGTAAAGCATTTAACAAATTCCAAAAAATTTAAGTCAAGTCTTGCCACTGGTAAAAAGATTTTTAAATTAATTATTTTTTGTACAATGAGGGTTTTTACAAAGTTAGATTTCAAAAATAGATATATATGACCTTACTTATAGCTGTATGTTGCAATATATCAAATCATGGCCCTAGTACCATGACACATGTCATATAGCCAGGTTCAAGCCAATACACGGCCCTAATATTAACTGACTAAAAAAATACAAAGGTTTGGTATTACTACAAAAGCTGATATGTTTATGAATTCTACAGAAACTAAATACAGCTTCCTCTGACCCACACAGATGAGACCACTTACTAGACCAAATAAACTTAGGATGTTCTGGATGTTAGAGGGCTGAGGAATTTATCAAGCCTACTTTCTTAGTTTGATTTGTCCCCTATGTCCTTTATAATGTTACTTATTGTAATTTTCACTTTCTCTCTTTCTCTCTCTTTTTTCTCTCTCTCTCTCTCTCGCTCTCTCTCTCTCTTTCTCTCTCTCTCTCTCTCTCTCTCTCTCAGCACCCAACTCTGCATTTGGCCACAAAGATACAGCGAATGCACAGCAGCACTTAAGCAGCAGTCATGAGCCCTGGAACAGATTGCACCGCACACCACCCTCTTTCCCCACACCTCCACCCTGGCTCAA
This sequence comes from Prochilodus magdalenae, assembly GCA_024036415.1. Classification (NCBI taxonomy): domain Eukaryota; kingdom Metazoa; phylum Chordata; class Actinopteri; order Characiformes; family Prochilodontidae; genus Prochilodus; species Prochilodus magdalenae. The sequence goes on along the minus strand of JAMWET010003618.1, from coordinate 833,625 downwards.
ATCAGGGGACTCAGAGCGCAGCACCTCGGTCAGCTCACACGAGAGAGACAGAGAGAGAGAGCGGGATAGAGACAGAGACTCTGAAAAGAGGGAATCCTCCATCATCAAGGACGACAAAGAGCGGTGGGTTACATTACTACATGCATACATAGATGCATACATACACTATATTGCCAAAAGTATTCACTCATCCATCCAAAAAATTTAATTCAGATGTTCCACTTCAGTGGCCACAGGTTTAACACGTCGCGAAATTTCCTTACTACTAAATATTCCACATTCAGCTGTCTGTGGTTTTATAACGAAGTGTAAGCAACAACTTACGTAACATCACGTAACATGACAGAGCAAAGTCAATCGCTACAGACCTCCAAACGTCCTGTGGCCTTCAGATTACTGCAAGAACAGGCCATATAGAGCTTCATGGAATGGGTTCCCATGGCCAAGCAACTGCAGCCGAGCCTTACTTCAACAAGCCCAATGCAAACCATCAAAAACACGCCACCACTGGACTCTAGAGCAGTGGAGATGTGTTCTTTGGAGTGATCATTCATGCTACTCTGTCTGTTAATCCGATGGAGAACAGTACTTGTCTGACTGCATTGTGCCAAGTGTAAAATTTGGAGGAGGGAGGATTATGAAGTTCTGGTGAAAGGAACTTTTAATGCTTCTGCATACCAAGAGATTTTGGACAATTTCATGCTCCCAACTTTGTGGTAACGGTTTCGGGATGGCCCCTTTCTATTCCGACATGACTGCACACCAGTTCACAAAGCAAGGTCCATAAAGACATGGACGAGCGAGTTTTGGAGTGGAAGAACTTGACCGACCTGACAGAGTCCTGACCTCAACCCGCTAGAACACCTTTAAGATGAAATAGAGCGGAGACTGCAAGACAGGCCTTCTCATCCAACATCAGTGTCAGACATTATATTAAACCCTATGGATTAAGAATGGGATGTGACTAAAGTTCATATGTGTGTGAAGGCAGACAAACACATACTTTTGGCAATATAGTACATATACTGTACATTGGAACATAGCTAGGCTAGCTTTGCTAGGCTGTTAGCAACCAAAGCTAAATAGTTAACAGCACAAACAGCAACACCTTTATGTTGGCCAGTAGCTAACAGCAATAAATAACCAGTGTCTTGTTTGAGAATAGCTGTGCTAACGTCTTTATTTAAGTCCTGTATTAACAGATATGATTATCTATTATCATTCTACTAGAAGCCTGTAAAGACCTGAAGTAACACTCTATTATATTAATGTATAATGTTCTTATGAACAGATATTATAGTAGGTTATGAAAGCTGACTTCATGAAGTTATATATCTTTGGTTTATGAAGAGTACAGGTTTCATTGGAAGTTTTACCAAACATATTTATAAACTTGACAAAAATGAAAGTGATTGTAAACTAACTGGCCACTTTGATTTATTGTCAGAATCAATAAACTTAGTTTGATACACGTGGAGCTAAAAGCAAAATGGGTTTCATTGACAGTAAGGCTTAACAGCAACAACTAGGCAAACATAACCAAAGAGCAAGACAGAGTCAAGACCAGGAAGACAGGCAGAAGTCAAAACAGACCAGTAAACAAATCAAAGAAATAATCTACAGTCATTTAATTAGGCACACTTATCAGAGGTATATTTTGTTGTTCTACAAGTATTATTTGGGAGGTGGACCATTCTCACATTCTCACTTTTAAAGTTAGTCAATGTAGAATATAATGAGCTTTAGTATCATTGTAAATTAGTGTCAAAAAAATTAAGACATGCCCAGTTGCCATGTAGATCTGTGGTGTACCATTTGATGTCACAAATAGGCTTTCCTTGTAATCTAATGATCTTGGATTTTTGTCTAAACAATCTGAACTGAAAAAGTCAATAGAATTTTCTTACAATACACATCATACACCTAACTTATCAGTAACTTTCACCATATTTAGGTGAATCAGGATCAACATAAAGATATCAAATGAGCCGGAAAAAAATATTTTGTATTAATTAAGTCATTAATTTTATTGAAGTTATTACTTAATTGTTTTGAAACTGTTTTACACTTGATACAAATGGAGGTTTTATTTCTTCTCCTGACAGGGATACTGCAGAGAAACGTCTACCAAGCCAACCATCTCCAATCCCTGTCAATCCCCTTTCTTTGCTGAGCCACCCACGGTCATCCGACGCCTCCAGGAACCAACATGCTACCAGTGAGCCACGGGACAAAGAGAAACACAAAGAGCGAGAAAGAGATCATTTGGAATGGAAAGATACTAGTACAGATGAGCACAAACTCAAAGAGAATCACCATGGTGGCAAAGACACACCCATCATCCATGATGGAAGAATGTCTGAGGACAAGCCATCCAATAACCTGACAGCATCTCCATACATACGACCACCATCTGGACTGGAAAGAGTGAATGGTGGGTTGATTCGGGAAGCTGTGGAGAAGAAGGGTGACCTCACATATGAGAAGAAGAATAGTGAGGTCAAAGTCAAGGAGGAGAGAAAAGAGGAACAAGATGTAGTTATGGACAGATCCCCAGAACAAAGATCCACCCCTCAGGCTCCTTCAGCCCCCAGCAACCTCCACCCCACCTCCTCCATGGCTGTACCCATGGGTATGGCCAGCATACATCCCATGAACAGCATCAGCAACCTGGAAAGGACTCGAATGGTGGCCCCATTCATGGGCATCAGCCCTATCCCAGGTACAGAGAGGTTTCCTTATGCAGCTTTCCACTGGGACCCAATGCGAGATCATTATAGAGGGCTTGATATCCACAGGAGAGACCCTTTGGCCCGGGACATGCTCCTGAGGAATGATCCTCTGCACAGACTAGCTGTGCCACGGCTCTACGAGACTGAACGTTCATATAGGGACCGTGAACCACATGATTTCAACCGTGACAACCCTCATGGGCTGAGCCTGGATCAGAGGCGTGAGCAAGAGAGGGCCCACCTGGAGGAACGTGAACGATTGCACATGCTAAGAGAAGACTATGAACATGGACGACTGCACTCCATGCACCATCCTGCACTAGATGGACACCTTCCCCACCATAGCCTTATGGCCCCGGGGCTACCGAGCATGCACTACCCCCGTGTCAGCCCCTCCACAACTGTTGCGACTGCAGCTGCTCAAAATGGTCTTCTTAACAAAACACCTCCCACAGCATCACTGAGTGCCCCACCCCCCCTTATTCCAACCATGGGTGCCAGATCAGGCTCTCCCAGACGGACCACTCCCTTAGGTGCAGACATTAGAGACAGACCTCCATCACATACCCACAAAGACATTGAAGCACGGTGAAAACACACAACCCCATACCCATGACTTATTCTGATGAACTAACAGGAACCAGGAAGTTGGTACTGGACAGAACAGAGAGTACTATAACTATGTATAGAATGTCGATTGCTGTTGCTTTTATTTGTTTTTGTACAAAAACAACTGAAAAGGGTCTGAACAAAATGAAGACTGTACGGGACCCTTTGTTCAATTTGATCCTGTTTTGTGAGTGTAGTCTATTTCAAATGGTTTGATTTTGAGCAATTATGAAAATGTCTCAAATCAAGGATATTCAAACATAGCTAATTTTTGGAATGTACAGGTAGCTCAGTGTATTGAAACATGGAAAATGTACATACATGTACAGTGAATGTGCTAACTCATTAAGGGTAAAACCAAGGTACAAATATGCAAATGGTTATCTTGAAAGCTTTACTTTTAACAGTTGTACATAATAAATGGACAAAACTCAGAATGCTTTTTTTTTTTGCAGAATGGTTAGCGCAATGCTGCAGTCAGACTGTTTTGTAAAGGTCCAGCAGCGTTTTTCAAAAACTTTCCTTTCACCCTTTCAACTATGCAACTTATGAGTTGACTCTCTCCGTCTGTTTGCGTGCGCATGTGTGCGTGTATGTCTCAGAGGGCCAGCATTCTCACTCTCACAGCTATATTCACTCCACAACTTAAAACACATCCCTAATCACTGCCCAAAGCAAATACAACCTGAGGAGATTCCATTCGAGAAACTCCATTCCAATTGGCAGTTAAGAAGAAGTGTTCTCATGCATTTTATACCCTTATGTTAAGCAGCTGTTTTGATGTGTTAATTCTGACTGTTCGCTTGAAGGTGGAAAACCATGACAAATAACAAATATACCAACATGAGGATGTAAGATGCAGTCGTCCATTAAGTGCAATTTATGCACCGTTTAAAACCCATTAAAATGGGTCGTCAGGCTATGCTGGGAAATGCGTGGGGAACAAAAATCACTTAAACTCACTTTGAAGGCCCCCTTTTGTTTTCAGTTGTGTATTCACTTAAGTGAACCTGTGGTGACAATCTTCTGAATCCTGACCATTTCAATAAAAATAATTTGTTTTTATTATTATTAGTATTAATATAATGGACAGCATAAGAACTCTTAACGGTGAGAACACAACAGAACCAAGACATTTCATCATGGCAAGGAGTGTAAACTTTGTGTAATGGACAAGAATTTTAGTTCACCTTGGTTTAAAAACTGTATCAAAAGTGCTATATTAAGTTATGTACAAAAATAAAAAAGACAAAAAAGCAAGTCTAAAAATACAGACCATTTGTTTTTAATGAGCAGAGATCTATTTTAGTAGCCTACTGATGGTTTAGACGTGCGCTTTAAACTGTAAAATTCAGATGTTGTGCAGTGTTTTTTTTTTTTTTTTCTTTTTCTAAATCGAGCATTAAAAATGTCCACTAAATATGTAGTGGGTAGACATCATGTATTGCAAAAAGATGGTTAAAAACGTTTTTGCTGTTTAACATGTATGTAAAAACAGAAACCTTTTCTAAATCTTGTACAAAGGAAGAAAAGGCAATGCAACTGGATCTTCAGCATGCTCCTCAGTTAAACTTGTGTTATGTAAATTGTGCCATGTTAATAAAAAAATGTGAATTTTCTCTGCCTGAACATTTCTGACCCGGTATATAAATTAAAGACAATATCTCTAACAAATTAGCATTTATCTGAGACACAGCTGTGCTTTTAACAGTGGCATATCTACCATAACTAAGGTCAGTAATGCAGTGATTTAAAAAGAAAGAAATCAGTCTGTATGTTCAAAATACATTTTCTACCTTCTCGTTGTGTTTTTTTTTTTTTTCAAAACCTTAAAAAATAGTTGCAAACCTTCAATTTTAGTTGACCAACTTTTTGACAAAAGTGATTTGGTAGGAAGTTCAATGCATTTTGTTCCAAATCACCTCCATAACTGCTGGGATGCCTCCCACCTCCATTGCTGCCTCTGGCTCCTATGCTGTTACCTGTGCTCCAAAAGCTTCCAGTGGGAGATGCATTTGGACTGCATGGAGTCCATCTGGTACTTTTGAGAGAAACAATTAAAAATATTACATCTAATTAGGTGGACAATAAGACAAAAATATAAATTCACAATGCCTGAAACCTTTTTCAAGATACTTTGCTGTTACAATATTCTGAGAACCAAAAGTATAATGATGTTCTAGTTCTAGTATAATGTTCTATGGGTGGAAAAAACGGGTCCAAGCCCCCCTTGAGCAAGCCAGAGGCAACAGTGGCGAGGAAAAACTCCCTTGGGTAAGGAAGAAACCTCAAGAGGAACCAGGCTCAAGGGCGGAACCCAACCTCCTCAGGTCAACCCGGATGAGACGAGAGAGACAGACAGAACTAACATAGAAGAACATCTAATAGATCCAGTCTAATTAGTCCAGGTGGCAGTAACTGCAAGTTGGAGCCGACCATAATAAGCAGGGCCAGACGCTGGTCAGTGTAAGGTTGTGGTCATGCTGGGTGATAAAACAGGACAGGAGACACACAGTGGCGCTGATGCTCAGGTGGCTCTAGCCACTCTGGGGGTTCTGATGTGTTCATGTCAGTAGTGCTTAACAAAGAAGGGGAAAGAAAGAGAGAAAAAAGGATAGAGATAGAGAAAGTAATAGAAAAAGAGATGGAGACAGACTTAGGAGGATTAAGGATTAAGAGGTAGATACTGTAACTTGTTGAATTGAGTGTGTGTAGTCCTGAGAGTCCTGTAGAGGATTCCTCTGCGCTCTTAGCCCCTCAGTGTGATCCATCTGGAATGATCCGCTCATAGAGGAGACAGATAAGAGCGAGAAGTTTGGGTATTGGTCCATTTATGGAGAAATGTAAATTAAAGCGGTAAACAGATGTTATCAGCTAAATGCTTGTGCAAACAAGTAAGTTTTGAGTCTAGTTTTAAATGTAGAGAGTGTGTCTGATTCCCGAACGGATAAAGGGAGAAAATTCAAGAGTTTCGGAGCTACGCAAGAAAAGGCTCGACACTCTAGCCACTTTGCAGTTACTAGTTTCGGATATATTCTCTGGTTTATGGGTCTAGAGTGTTCCACAGTGAAAATGTTAATTTTCGAAAAGTATGCATCTACAGACAATGATGAGGACAATATCTTTTAACGTTACTTTACCGACACCGTATGGTTAACGCGAGAGGCGTGGCTGTGCAGTACGGGGGCCGAGAAAGCCCAACGCACTGCAAATTAAAAACGCGCTACAAAGTCTCAAAACACAAGCATCAAAATGAGACCGCTTGCAAACCATTAACCGAACGCGCTGCAAAGTCTCAAACGCGCAGCAAACACTGAGAACACATGCAAAAAGCCTCAAAACACAACGGAAGTGTTTCCGAGGGACACTGAAAGTGGACGGGCTCATTCAAAACCGGGCTGCGTGGACCTGAACGTAGAGCCGAGAAAGCCCCAGTTCCAGCAAAAGTTTTATCTGTTTGTTAATGAATATTTAGTCGGGTTATTGGCCAGGTTTTTGTGTTTATATTTCGTTCCACCTTAAACAATGCACACCAAATGACTGAAAGAAAAGTTTATCTGTTTATTAATGAATTTTCATTCGGTTTATTGGCCGGTTTCTCGTGTTTACATTTCGTTCCACCTTAAACCATGTACACTGAGTGGCTAAAATTAAGTTTTTACTGTTTATTAATAAATATTCTCTCTGTTTATTGCCCAGTTTCTCGTGTTTTACGCAGCCCGTTCTCGAATGGGTCCGTCCACTTTCAGTGTCCCTCGGAAACCCTTCCGTTGTATTTTGAGGCTTTTTGCTTGTGCTTTCAGATCTTGCAGCGCGTTTGGCTAATGTTGTGCAAGTCGTGTCATTTTGATGCTTGTGTTTTGAGACTTTGCAGCGCGTTTTTAACTTGCAGTACGTTGGGCTTTCTCGGCCACCGTAATGCAGAGCTACCAGCGCGGAAACTCACCAAGACAGAAATACGTATGGTTTGTTTGGGTTTTCATTTATAATGTATATAGCGTAAAAGGCCTGTAAATAAAAGGGTTGATTTAGGCTATTACCACGAACTGCCCCTTTGGGTCGGCACTCGCTACGTCATCGTACCGTCGGCCAATTAGAAGGTTGCTTCTAAGTGATGCAGTTGAGTGAGACTGGGGAGTGAGATAACCGACATGGTGGCTGCGATCCTAAACTTCTCTCTGACCTGGAGCTATACTGTTTTTCGTTTGTTTTGGTTTTTTTTTTTTTTTTTTTTTAACTGTTCACAAGTGTGCGCACACGACGGGTTTCCGCTGTTGGACGTCTCTATAGAGCACATGGACAGTCGGGCTCAAACGGGAGCTCTGCAACGCAGGAGTAAAGCATCGGGCCTTGCTACCACACGAGCGTGATGTGGTGAGCTGCTGGTTTTATAGTTGGGACCGTCTTATTCCCCGGTCTTAACGACTCGCTCTCCCTTTCTCTTCCTCCCGGTTGCACAATGACCCTTCCCTGAACTTTGAAACGGTGTTGAGGTTTTTCTCAATATTAATTGACACTGTTCTGGGAGTATTCGAAATTTTGAGACCTCTGAGTCTCGTTTGTAGCTCACCAGGACAGTTTACAAATGACACGATTTTAATTTATTTATTTTGTTAACAGATCAATAATTATAGCTTTTCTTCTCAAAAAAAAATATAAATCATGTAGGAGTCATACTGTGGGCAGGACATCCCATTTTGCATTAATATTAATAAAGGATGGACATAGTTTTAAACTTAAGCCCAAACTATACATTGTGTCAACATAATTCCATTGTCAAATGGAATCATCAGACTCTCCTCTGTCAGAAAACATAAAGTTTGGTATCAACCAAGCATCACTGCACATGTAGGAATCCCTCATACTATGGGTCGGATGTGCCTTATGGCTGATAAAGGATGGACATAGTTTTAACTGCCTACTGCTAAACTATACGTTGTGTCAACATGAACCCACAGGCAAGTGTCATCAGACCCGCCTCTGTCAGAAAACATAGAGCTTGGTAACAAACAAGCTCACAAGGGTTCAGTCCGTCAGTGGCATCTGGCAGCAGGAAGTGGCAACTCCTGAGTCTGGAAATGGCACATATTGGCATGTACCACTTCGCGAATGACACCTGTCATCGATATTTGTTAATGAGTGGCACTTGCCGATGTCGCCTCTCGTTTAATGGCACTTGCCAGTGACACCTGCCATGCATTAACGCAGCAACAGCTCCTGTGAGCAAAGTAGTTACTCTGAGCAGCGGCTACTCGCTTAGGCTAACACAGCTGCACATCGTAGCCCCTCTGTCATGGAAAAAGTGACGAGAAAATCGATTTAAGGTTTTGTACAGTTAATGTAGTGGGTTTTTTTTGTTGTTGTTGTACCGTTGGGTGAATAATTCTAAGGGAAAGGAGCCACTTTAGGCATACGCTTGTTATTATTAATAATTCTTAATCTTTATAAATTATAAATCTTTACTATAGGCTGTAGGCTTACTGTGGCATAAATATTTAATGAAAACATGACACAGATATACTCGTACCAATTCATACTCTTTACTGAGTCAAGTATGTGTTATTCATGCTAATCTAAAAGTCTTAATGAGTGAGGATTGCCTTCTTGTTTTTATATTAGTTTTTATATATTAGTGATCCCTGATCATCTGTACTCGACTCGCCATCAGCATTGTCCAGCTCAGGAGTGGCACTAGCCATTTACTACAGTGAAAGACACTGGCATGTGTTTATATAGTTATATATGTTTATAAGTTGTCTTATATTTAAAATAGTGTCCAGGCTGCCTGGATATTTTGAAGCATTTTAAATTGAAATATGTTTTTGGGTATAAAACACTGATTTAAACACTGTTAATTTACAATTCTAAATTCAATTAACTAACATTTTTTAAGGCCACTCAAACACTAACTTTTAAAGTAGAAAAATGTACATATGTATTTTGTAAATGAATATTGTGGACTTACAAGCTTGCAGCTTATGTTTTACTAGAATAATTAATCTAAGAGAGTGCAACAACAAGACTTAATGGTATTTGAAAATCATTGAATACTCAAAGTTATATAAAACGTGTAGAAATTGTATGGTATAGTATGTGTAAAAAGCAAGCACTGTGATTAAAATGTGAACTCAATAACAAGTATTATACAAAAATATGATAAGATATGAAAAAACAAAAGCAACTCAAGCATGGACTACAGGGCATTAAAATGACAAAGGTTTGGGGAACATCATTTCAGTTTAAAATCTGTTAAAACCCTCCAGCTTCTTTAGCATCAGGATAGTGATCTTGACGAAGGATAAATCATTTAACAGTAGGCTTTTTTGGCAGTATAACAATATTAAATATAACAATAAATGCATTTGCTGAAAATTTAAATACATACAGTGCTTGCAAAGAAAACTAACTTAGTGTTTGGGTTTGTTGATGTTTGTTAAATTATTCTTTGTCAAAGGGCACTTGGGAGAAGAAAAAGCATAAGAATACTTGCATAACAATAAGAGGTAATAGAAATAATACTTGCCTTGCAAGCACTGTAATTACTTAACTGAGACTGAACCATACCTCTGGAGCCACGACCTCTAAAACAAATGAGGTGTTCTGTGGAATTTACCTGTCCAATTGTAAGACAGCTAAGCTTTTTTCTTTGATGGCCTGTAACTGTAAAGATGTGGGTAAAACTGCTGACAAAATATTTATTAAAAAAGACCTATTAAAAACTACAAAAGCACGTTTGAAATGAACTGTTCCTGTACAGGAGAGGTATTCTACAGTATAATCATTAACATGAACCCTTATTAATATAGTAAATAAATACAATAAGTATAACAATAACTAAAAAGTATAACATTTATGAATCTCTGTATGCATTAGTGTACCTTCTGTCCCAAATGTAAGTTTTCCACTGGGGCCCATCTGCAAGATTTCTTTGGTCTGCCTTTGCATGTCTTTCATTTTTTATTATTTATCCTCTGATTGTGCAGGTGGAAATAAGATGCAAGGAAAACATGAAATGAATGTCCTTCATCTGGGAAAATGAGTACTTGCTGAATGAGAGCTCTCTGTTTATCTGTTCAGCAAAAGATGAACTGACCAAAGCTGCCAGGTCTGACACCAACTTCAGACTCCTCAATAGCTCCTCAGGTTTTTTTATTTATTTATTATTTTTTGTGGTGGAACCTGTCATACAGTGAATGCCTATTACTGGATCCAGTTTCAGGGTCACTGCAGGAAAACCGGTCTCCTGAACTGTCTTGTGTGGCTGTGGTTCCTTTGTAAAGCCAATACATGAAACCCAGGCTAAACGTATTTGCAGACATTTGTTGGTTGCTTCCTGTATGGTTTTCTCTGTAGTAGCACAGAGTCTTTCATCATTTGGCTGGAAGAAGCATTGATTTGTGTGGTTATTGACGTGATGTTGACGAGCTACTCGTCCAGCAATGTCTGAAATGTAGACTGTAGGAGGGTGTTGGAAACTCAAGAGGGCATCCCCATGGTCACGGGCAGACTCTTGCCACCATAATGCTGACTCGTAAACAGTGTATACAATCCATATGCAAAACACCACCTGAATAATAGTTATAAATTGGACACACAACAACATCAATCATTCACAATTACAAATGAGCATTGAAGTAATAATTATTCATAAAAGTTTTACAGAATTACTGCAAAAACAAAATGCGTTTGCAAGCGACAGAAGCATAAACACAACATAATTTCTACCAGAGGTGGGTAATAACTAGATACAGCTTCATGTACTTTGTTCCATGCACTAAAGTAAATTTGTTATGGATTTTGATTTTGACTTTGAAATAATACTACTTCTACAAAGACATACACTCACTAAGCACTCCCAACCTGGTATATACACTCATTGTCTTTATCAGCGTCACCTGCCATATGGGTACATTTTGTAGTTGTACAATTACAGAATGTAGTTCATCTGTTTCTTGTTACCCCTAATTTACACCTAGATGCAAGAAAGTGTACCTAATGAAGTGGTCAGTGACTTTGACAAAAGATTGTGAAAAAATGGTATCTACTTTCACTGACTGACATTTTAGTCATTATAATTTAGTATATAATAATTTAGCTCCTAAAAACTTTATTACTGCTCAAAACACTTTAGAGCTTCTGAATTGAACATTAGGCCAAAAGTGCCCCAATAACAGGAGAATTTCACCTAACAAATTTTGTTCTACTACAATTCTATAATTTACACAGCACTAAAGTTGCTTACCTAATACTTTTGTGTTTTTACAAAAGTCTTTGTAATAACATGCTTTCACTTTCATTGAAGTAATAACACTCTTACTTGAGTGTGGATTTAGGCTTCTCAACACATCACTGGTGTTGTGACTGCATGACTGAAAGAGTTAAATACCCCTGCCCTTAACACCAGTTTTCTGCGGTTTGATGAACCTCTTAGGGTAAATATCTTTGTAAAGAAGAAGCTCTTCAAACTCATTTATCAGGTCACTTCTGGATCCAGCTTCAGACACTATTTTAACCATAATATCCATAAGTCTAAACTTCAGACTTGTATTTCCACAATACACTGAACAGTAACGTCCTAAAAGCTCACCATCACACAAACCAGATGCTATAATTTCCTTTTGTAGCCTCTCCTATCTTGTCTTAACGTTTACTTATACGTATATCCTCTGTACTAGAATTGGCAGTGGTCGTGAGCTTTAAGAGGTGAAGTGATAGGCAGACCTAGAAAAAAAAGTTATTCTTTCATGATAATATCTGACATGTCTAAATAAAACTACAATGTCTTTATAACCAATTCCTTATAGATATTCATTTCCAATGAAAATGGGGGCTTTAATGTTTTAAAAGAAATGACTACTGTTCATATTTTCTTACCACGTACATCAAATGCGGTTTTCCTGTTTGCATCTGCAATTAAAATGGGTGCAATGTGGCCACAGCGATCAAAAACTTCTCATTGCACAAAAATGGTAGAATGCACATCTGACTGTATTGTGAGGAATTATAACTTTGCAATGATCTTCCAATGTTGTCAGGAAACGGCCCACTGCAATGTGGTTCTGTCAAGAAAATGTATTTGTAGAATACTGTAAATGAAAATTTATATTAAATACAGTACCATAATACAGAATAGACCTTTTTCTTGCAAACTAAAATATTAGAAGTGGAAATATGGCAGAAATATAATACTGTGAAACATCAAGAGTATATGTAGTATATCAGGACATGTTTCAGACATAAGTATGAACTGTTAAGTAAAAGCTTGTAGTCTTTAAGATAACCAAACCCATAGATATAGATGAGTCTGTACCTCTGTACCTGATGTCTAAACCTTTGCCTGGCACACTGCATAATATTAATTACAATTTAAAAAAGTGTCTTAAATACATATCATGCATTTCTTATGTTACATGCAATAACTGAATCATTAATAAACCATTAATATGAAAACATTAATTAAACATTAATTTATATTAATGTTTTCAGGTGCTTACCGAAAGTCCAGGTGTCATAAATGAGCATAAGGGAAGGGACAGAAAGACTGTCATTGAAGTTGTGGAACCCAGATTTATAATTTTGGAATCTCACAAGCATTCTACAAATTGGACACATCTTCACATAAACAGGAACACCTAGAAAAATTCAATAATAGCTGCAGTTAGTCATTTAAATAGCAGTGGCTTAAATCAGTTTATTTAAAAAATGTGTGTAACTAACCTTTGTTCACAAAAAATGCAATATACTGTCCCATGTGTTGTCAGCAGCTGCTTCAATTCCAAAGCTGGAGGGCAAGGGCCAGGACAGTATGAACATACAACCTCCAATGGCTTAAATGATTCTGGGATTTGCTGTTCTTTTGTGGCAAGGTCATATGGGAGATCCTCTGGGATTTTCCTTTCTCTCCATAAATATTGTGTCATTTTAATGACATCAGCAGACTTTCCATTGTACTGCCTTGGGAGTTTTTCAAGTTCTGTGACTCTTCTTTTATATCATCAGTGTCCTCCAGATTTAAATCTGCTGTTGCTTTGAGATGATGTGGATGTTCTTGAAACATGTACCACACTGAAAGGTACCTATGTACGCAACTCATTTTGCTCTTCACTCTGCACTGGCAATGCCATTGACATGACTGGCTATCAAAGGTAACATGGGTTCTTGCAAACTGACACCAGTTTTTTGACAGAAAAAATAACAGAAAAATAATTAAATTGTTCTACCAAACCTCTTGTGAATCTGCCTTTTGTTTGGTAGTTCTTGAGATACCATATGCCAATGCTTTGTTTGTCCTCTCCAAATGCTGGCAGTCCATTCCAGGATTACCGCTTTTTAAAGCGACTAACATGAGGCCTCTGCAAATGTCTACTTCACAGGACATTGTCTGATAGAGCACAAAATTGCAAACATGAACTGGCACCCTTGGTCGATGCTGGTGTTTTGGAGTGACAAGTAATTGGTTGCCTTTCTTTATTCTGTGTCTTTTCATGTCATCTTAAATGTGAAATGTTGGTGAATTTTGAATGGCAAATTTTACACTTCAGGTGTTTAGAATTAGGCTGGTCCTGAGCAGTGGGTTGATTTTTGTTTCTGGACATTGTTTTCCTAAAAAATATTTTTATATTATATTGTATTTATAAATTGAATTATATAATTTTAATCAAAGAAATATGTTAATATCAATGTTTTCAAAAAGGACAACTGTTATGTGCCATACTGTCATGCCTGCTGGTTCTCCTCTTACCTTCGATCTCCTGGACTCCATCTCCATGTCTCCTGAATATTGATTAGTCATCTGACATTACTTAGTCTTTTTGCTTAAATTCTTCTCTCTCGCACTGGCTCATTGCGAAGTATTGCCACTCTGTAGCATACCAAGCGTTCTCTCTGTTTGATCTTACTCTTGCTTTGACTTTATTTTTGATTCTCTGGTTTACTCCTCTTGTTTATTCCCTTTGGTACCTCTGCCTGGTCTGATTGTCTGTTTGGTTTGACTCTTGCCTGTTTATTGACTCGGTTTAGCCCTCTGATTATATTTCCTTGGTGTTGCTGTGTTTTAGTACAAACCTGTTTAATAAGCTGCCTTGCTTTTAGTTCAGCGCGCGTCACAACACATCGATTTTTTTTTTTTTTTCATCGTCACAGAAATACTTCGCCGAAATAAGTAGTGATGGCTGAGCTAAAAGATTTTTTTTCAGGCCAGTAGCACCCAGGATCAGCTTCTTGGTCAACACGAGCAGCTGCTGGAATCCCTGAGTAGCTCGGTTGGTAATCTGGCACAGCAACAAACAGAACAACATTCTCTGTTATCTTAAATTCTTGCTATCCTTGGAAGTATCTTCTCTCAGATAGCCCAACCCTCAGTAAGTACATCTGCTACTGATCATGCATTGGTCGCTCGTCCAACCACTAATTCGGTCCACTTAGCTAACCAGATATGTTCGATGCCTAATCAGTGTCGTGGTTTCTTGTTACAGTGTTCCATTTACTTTGCCAATTCTTTGCCATGTCGTTTCACCTTTATCTGGTCAGACTTTCGATTGGGCCACTGCGGTTTGGGCTGTCTATGAGCATGATGCGTATGATTTTCATTTTTGAGTTCAATTCCGTGTTTGATCATTCTCATAACGGTAAATGCTATGGTTAGATATTATCGCCTTCGCTAACGTAATCGTTCCGTAGCCGAATATTCACTAGAATTGCTTACAATGGCCGCTGGTAGCGGTTGAAATGAGACCACGTTGCTAACCATTTTCCGCAACGGACTCAATCCCGATATTCTCAGGCAATAGCCTATACACTCTCTTCCGCATTCTGAGTCAGCCAGCTTCATCACTTCCTGTCTTGCTAAACAGCTCAGCTATGGCGTTTTTCACTCACTCAGATTTGCCCAGGATTACGGTCAACGATATCACTCGTATTATTCAGACGTGTCAGACGTCAGCAACAATGAAAGAGAAGGGCTTCAAACTCTACATTTCAAGCTACATCCACAATTATGAAGGTAAGATCCGGTCTTGTAATGGTAGCTCTTGGCTAAACTGTTTGTTTACTAACCAATGCTAACGTAGTGATACATACAGTACCACATCAAAAAATTCAAATATCATGGAAAAAGTTCACTTTTAATAATTAAATTCAAACGATAAACTTTGTGATTAATATAAAATATGACCCTTTAACAAAAACCTTTTCACCATATTCTCATTTTTGAAGTTGCACTGTATATTTATAATCAGGAAACGAATTTTAATCAGCGGGATCCGGAGCTGAAGTGTAGTCGTGGTACTTTGTTGTACTTACTGGAGGCCTAAAATAAAGGTACACAGCAATGTTCAGCTGTAGCGCTGTCAGTTTGCTGAAACTTAAACTTCTTTGCTTGAGACATTATCGCGATTTCCCTAAACTCAACACAACAGTGTGGATAGCGGAAGTGGCTGAGTTGGCTGAGATTTTAGCGGAAATGCGTCACCAGCCCTGTGTGCATGTACCCCATTGGCTTGTAAAGAACCCTTGGGACGAACTAATAGCTCTTTCCATTCAGTTGGACCAGTTAAAGCATGGATTTCCTGTTCCTCGTCGGACCTCTCTCTTCTGCACACCCCAGTCATTGGCACTCACTCGTCTCCTCGAATATCAGTTATTTGTGAAGGGCGAGAAATGTGAATTCCATTTAAGTTCAGTCTCATTCCTTGGCTACGTCATTAGTCCAGAAGAGGTAGTTATGGATGACCGTAAGGTCGATGTCATTGTGAACTAGCTGGCTCCAAAGTCTGGGATCTCCAGAGGTTCCTAGGTTTTGCAAATTTCTATCGTCTTTCGATTTATTCGTAATTGCATTTCTGTCGCAGCACTCTTACTTTCCTACTAAAAGGTAATGCCAAGCATTGGGCTTGGAACCCTCGAGCTGAATCAGCTTTTACAGATCCGAAGGCTCGTTTTACTTCCATTCCTATTGGCACTTCTAGCAGCCACTTTAACAGTAATGGCTAGGTGTTTTTAGCTTCGACAGCTGACGTTAGCTGAAGTTCGACACATCGCACATTACTACAACAACAACAACAACAAAAAAACAAATTCCATACAATATATAGGTTTGGGTAGTAGGTCTCAAACAAAAAAATCTACATTACCTGACACTGCCATCGACAGATGTAATGTTCTGACAACATGGATGTGTGTATGGAATTTGATTTACTGTTATTTTTGGGAGGGTTAACCTTACTGACTCACTTATAAACAACATAAGGCTGAATTTTTAAAATTTGTTTTGCTGTATGATTAAAAAAAAAAAGTAGCTGCCATTGTTGAATGGAGCATTAGTTCCACAATTGAGATGCACATGCTAGTGCCTTTCACTTCTAGACGCCTATAAAAGAAGGTAGTATTCCTAAATAATAAATTGTGATAATTCATCAAATCTTCAAGGTAATGTTTGTGAAATTAAAGATTGATAAACAAACAATGACATATACCAATGACAAAATAAAAGCAATAATACAAGCATAATTTCACCATGTGTTTAATGCATATGACGATAAACAGAACCCCGAATAAGTAAATATGTATACAAGTTGCCTTGGATAAAAGCATACAAGTATAATAATAATAATAATAGTAATTATTATTATTATTATTATTTATTATTATTATAGCCTTCAGTAAAACATGAACACATGAACTGTTTAAGTAAATTTGTCTACATCGTCCAAAAGTAAAAATAAAAAAAGCAATTATCATTATTAATAAATATCATTATTGTAAACACACACACACACATTACACCTGTTATCTGTCACCTTATCTGATGGTGAAGTTACATGTCAGTAGTTAGCATATAGTCATTGTTTTACATGCAGGAGCTGTTGGTACGTGCCTGTATTAAGGTAATAATAGATGCCACTACTAGGAGCGCATAGTTCCTGTTGCCAGATGTCCATGAGGGACTAAAATCTTGTAGATGGTGCTTCTCCCGAACAACAGATGCCACTGGACTTTAGCTAGTGCCACTCCCAAATGACAGGTCCACTGCGTTTAGCTAGTGCCATTCATGAACGACAGGTACCACTGGCCTTTAGCTAGTGCCTTTCACAAATGACAGGTGCCACTGGCCTTTAGCTAGTGCCTCTAACGAATGACAGGTGCCACTGGCCTTTAGCTAGTGCCTCTCCCGAACGACAGGTGCCACTGGCCTTTAGCTAGTGCCTCTCCCGAACGACAGGTGCCACTGGCCGTTAGCTAGTGTCACTCCTGAATGACAGGTCCTACTGCGTTTAGCTAGTGTCACTCCCGAATGACAGGTTCCACTGGCCTTTAGCTAGTGCCTCTCCCGAACGACATGTCCCACTGGTATTTAGCTAGTGCCACTTCCGAATGACAGGTCCCACTGCATTCAGCTAGTGCCTCTCACGAATGACAGGTCCCACTGCATTCAGCTAGTGCCTCTCACGAATGACAGGTCCCACTGCGTTTAGCTAGTGCCTTTTCCGAACACCAGGTGCCACTGGCATTTAGCTAGTGCCTCTCCTGATTGACAGGTCCCACTGCGTTTAGCTAGTGCTTCTCACGAACGACAGGTGCCACTGGCCTTTAGCTATTGCCTCTCCCGAACGACAGGTGCCACTGACCTTTAGCTAGTGCCTCTCCCAAATGACAGGTCCCACTGCGTTTAGCTAGTGCCTCTCACGAACGACAGGTGCCACTGGCATTTAGCTATTACCTCTCACCAAAGACAGGTGCCACTGGCCTTTAGCTAGTGCCTCTCCCGAACGACAGCTGCCACTGGCCTTTAGCTAGTGCCTCTCACGAACGACATGTGCCACTGGCTTTTAGCTAGTGCCTCTCCTGACTCACAGGTGCCACTGCCTTTAGCTAGTACCTCTCCTGAACGACAGGTGCCACTGCCTTTAGCTAGTGCCACTGGCCTTTAGCTAGTGCCTCTCCCGAACGACAGGTGCCACTGACCTTTAGCTAGTGCCTCTCCCAAATGACAGGTCCCACTGCGTTTAGCTAGTGCCTCTCACGAACGACAGGTGCCACTGGCATTTAGCTATTACCTCTCACCAAAGACAGGTGCCACTGGCCTTTAGCTAGTGCCTCTCCCGAACGACAGCTGCCACTGGCCTTTAGCTAGTGCCTCTCACGAACGACATGTGCCACTGGCTTTTAGCTAGTGCCTCTCCTGACTCACAGGTGCCACTGCCTTTAGCTAGTACCTCTCCTGAACGACAGGTGCCACTGCCTTTAGCTAGTGCCACTGGCCTTTAGCTAGTGCCTCTCCCGAACGACAGGTGCCACTGGCCTTTAGTTTGCAGCCTGTAGTGCATTTATATTTAACCTGTACAAAGCCTTCAACTGATTCAACTTCGTCACGTTTTCCATGATGGTGGAGCTACGATGTGCCGCTGTAGTTAGCCTACCCAAGTAGCCGCTGTTCAGAGTAAGTGCTTTGTTCACAGGAGCTGTTGCTTGTTTTAAGTGGTGGGCGCCACTAAAACAAAAACGAATGGCGAAGCGCTAGGTGCCAATTTCTGGACAGCGGAGTTGCCACTGACGGACTAAACCCTCAAACAGGCGGCACTGCATATTCTGTCCATAATTCAGTCTACGCAACAATGACAGATAGCTAACAAACGGAATCCAGAGAAATTCTAACATACTGAATTGAAGTGCTTTACTGAGTTCTCTTTTCTCTTTTTTTCTTTTTTTGTAAACTGAAACAGGAACACAATGTTTTGGTTACAACAGCTACAATATGAATTAAAATTGCTTATAGCTTCTATAAAAATACTGTAACAGGGCTTTTCTCAGAGCACTGTCCTTTGGGATGTCTTTTCCGTTGGCTGTGCAGGCAAGCTCTTCTGTGTATGTTTCCTGCTGTAGACTCTTTATTATGACTGCTTCTGTTGTGTCAGTTCCTCTACTGTGCAAGGACTTGTGCAGTGGTGCCATGATCTGCAGGATCTATCCTGATCTTTAATTATTTTGTGCGATTTTAACAATGTGTATGAGAAGCTATGGCTCTTGCCAGTGACCTCCATGAAGAGAATTGTTCAAAGCGTTGAGATCCTAGTTGAGAATCCTTGTCTGATTATAGATATACCCTAGGAAAACTTTGCTGTCTGTGTAGAAATTTGTGCCATCTAGGGTAAGATCTAGTTAACTCGTAATCATCTGCTATCTTAGCAGCTAGAACAGCAGCTTCCAGTTCCAGTCTTCGAATCACATAAGCAGTTTCAGGAGCTAACTTTGCCTTTCATTTTTGTCGTCCCATCACAAGACTTCACAATGAAACCTGTGGCTCTTCTCCCTGTGGTTTTTGTATGCTGAGTTTGCTCACTTATCCCCATTAGGTCAAAGATCTTTCGTCTGGCGAGCGAATGGTTGCTTTGATCATCCAAGATTATGTAGAGCTTGATTGCCTTCTCTGGACAGCCCTCTGGACAGACCTTTGCTAAACAGATCTTGGAGCATGTTGTATTTCTTATATTTCTTGTATCTTTGCAAATTCCAGTATGCTTTGACTTTGCAAGTTCTTCCACTTAGAAATCATGGAGGGGTCTGAAATTTTCATCTTAGGTGCATGTCCACTGTAAGAGACACATAATCTAAAAAAAACCTGGAAATCACTGTATGATTTTTTAAATAATTTATTTGTGTGTCACTGCTGCAAATAAGTACACCTGCCAATCAGCAAAGATTCTGGCCCTCAAAGACCTGTTAGTCCGCCTCTAAAAACTCCACCTCCACTCCACTTATTATTCTAAATTAGAAGCACCTGTTTGAGGTCGTTAGCTGCATAAAGACACCTGTCCACCCCACACAATCAGTAAGACTCCAACTACTAACATGGCTAAGACCAAAGAGCTGTCCAAAGACACCAAAGACAAAATTGTTGACCTCCACAAGGCTGGAAAGGGCTACGGGGCAATTGCCAAGCAGCTTGGTGAAAAAAGATCTACTGTTGGAGCAATTATTAGAAAATGGAAGAAGCTAAACATGACTGTCAATCTCCCTCGGACTGGGGCTCCACACAAGATCTCACCTCGTGGCGTATCAATGATCCTAAGAAAGGTGAGAAATCAGCCCAGAACTACACGAGAGGAGCTGGTCAATGACCTGAAGAGAGCTGGCACCACTGTTTCCAAGGTTACTGTGGGTAATACACCAAGACGTCATAGTTTAAAGTCATGCATTGCACGGAAGGTTCCCCTGCTTAAATCAGCACACGTCCAGGCCCGTCTTAAGTTTGCCCATGACCATTTGGATGATCCAGAGGAGTCATGGGAGAAAGTTCTGTGGTCAGATGAGACCAAAATAGAACTTTTTGATCTTAATTCCACTCTCCGTGTCTGGAGGACGAAGAATGATGAGTACCATCCCAAAAACACCATCCCTACTGTGAAGCATGGGGGTGGAAGCATCATGCTTTGGGGGTGTTTTTCTGCACATGGGACAGGACGGCTGCACTGTATTAAGGAGAGGATGACCGGGGTCATGTATTGCGAGATTTTGGGGAACAACCTCCTTCCCTCAGTTACAGCATTGAAGATGGGTCGTGGCTGGGTCTTCCAACATGACAATGACCCAAAGCACACAGCCAGGATAACCAAGGAGTGGCTCCGTAAGAAGCAAATCAAACCCTATAGAAAATCTTTGGAGGGAGCTCAAACTCCGAAACCTGGCTGATCTGCAGGAGATCTGTGTGGAGAAATGGGCCAAAATCCCTGCTGCAGTGTGTGCAAACCTGGTGAAAAACTACGGGAAAAGTTTGACCTCTATAATTGCAAACAAAGGTTTTCAAATACTTATGTGCAGCAGTAACACACAAATAAATTATTTAAAAAATCATACATTGTCATTTCCGGATTTTTTTTAAGTCTCTCACAGTGGACACAGTGGCACCTAAGATGAAAATTTCAGACCCCTCCATGATTTTTAAGTGGGAAAACTTGCAAAGTCGCAAGGTGTTCAAATACTTATTTTCCTCACTGTGTGTGTATGTATATGTATGTATGTGTGTGTGTGTATATGTATGTGTGTATGTGTGTATATATATATACACTTCAAATTCCCAATAACTCTAAAATCCAGAAAAAGTCAAACACAGAGATGTGTTTACTAAGTTATCTTTTTTCTTCTTTCCGTTTTTGTAAACTGAATCAGGCAAAAAAGTATAATGTTCAGAATCAACTTATTTTGCCAAGCATGTTCACACATACAAGGAATTTGTCTTTGGTTACATTACCTCACAGTGCACAGAGAGTGACATTTCACACAGTACAAACACACACAGAAACAGACACACACTACTTTGCATGCCTGTAAACCGTAAATGTTTTGGTTACAACATTTATAACATAATTGCTTACAGGTAACTTCCATGAATATATTGCAACAAAGCATTAAGCTTATTTTAACATCTTAGCACATGAATTTTGCAAAATCATTTCTCGCCTTTAGCTTAAAAATATAATTGTTCTGCATTATCATATGCTCATTACGCTAAAAAGACTAACTTAAAAGCAAAGGCTCTCCAAAGCACAAACGTTAAGGAGGAAAGGACGTGGAAGTTGTCTGCCTGTCTACATAGAGAGATTTTCGAATACTGCCGGACTTCCTGGTTAGCCCCTAACCACATGACATGAACTGAAGTTAAAACACTAGAAGTTAAACTCTTTACCACAAGTCACCACAGGGTGGTGCTAAAGTTCATAGTTTGAAGGCCACAACATATCTGACACAACACCTCATATGTAGGTGTTCCCCATACTGTGGGCAGCACATTCCTCATGGCCCATTGCAATAATAAAAAAAAAAAAGAAGAAAGGATGGACATAGTTTTAACTGCCTCCTACTGCCCAAACTATATAAACCCATAGTCAAATGGAATCATCAGCCCCTCTTCTGTCAGAAAACATGTAGTTGGTAGGAGACATGTAGGAGTCCTGCTTTTTTCTATAAACACGTACCTAAGTTCTACCTGCCCTGACTTTTAATCATTAGAATCACATCTGCTGTAGAACTTTAAAATGCAGTGCATAATAAAATATTTAAATATGTAGTATAACAGGAGTGCATAGCTGAACGAGATTGCGCTTCTCCAATTTGCAAATATAAACATTATGCAAACACACAAGACATACTAGTAACATAACAGTGCAAACGAGACATAAGTATGAATGTGGAAGGGGAGTGAAGTGACAAATAGGAAATTATACATTACACTTAAAAAATAGTGTACTTTGTATAAAAAAAAATTGCTATGTTTAAGTGATATTATTCCACACTGTAACAGTGTAGCTGTAAACTTAACACTGGAAAGTGATAGTTCTTGATTATAATAAACAGTGAGATTATTGCACATAAATGAGGAGCATTAAAATAATTGAGATGAGTTGCAATAAATAATATATATTAATAATACTATGTGCAGTTCTGATATGCATGGGTTTGTGGGCCTATGGAGAACCACATGAGTACTGAGTATTTGACATTGTGTGTGTTAATTATGTTCAAGAGTTGATCAGTCCTCATAGGTCTGCATGTCAAACAGTGTTGAGCAGTCTAATGGCTTGTGGAAAGAAGCTTTTGCTGAGTCTCGTGGTCCTGCACCGCATGCTGCGGTAGCGTTTGCCACAGGGCAGCAGTCTGAACAGTCCATGAGCTGGATGGGTGGGATCTCTGACCATCTTGGTGGCTCTGCTGCTGCACCGTGACAGGTACAGATCTTGCACAGGTGGAAGCGAGGTCCTGATGATTTCTCTCTGCTGTCTTTTCTGGTCTGAGGCGGTGCAGCTGCTATACATGTGAGGCTGCTGGTCAGGATGCTCTGTATTGTTTCTCTGTTGTGAGGGGGAAGGTTTGCTCTTCTTGTCCTCCGTAGGAAGTTAAGGTGCAGCTTTGCCCTCTTGACAAGGAAGGTGGTGTGTGTGGTCCATGTCAGTGCTGTCATTGCTGGATGGTGGGCGTGGCCTATAGTCTGCGATCTACTGGATACCCTGCTAAAAGCACCCTGAGTCTGTGGACTCAGTAAAGTGACTTTGAATTTTCTGTCCATAAGCACGCTTTGCTTTGCTCTTACTTGCTGGTGTAAGTTAGCTCTAGCAGATCTGAGAGCATCCTTGTCATTGGACTTAAAAGCAGCATTACGTGCTCTCAGAAGTGCATGTACCTCTCCAGTGAGCCAGGGTTTTGGATTGGCATGTGTGGTAATGTTTCTGGTAACAGTCACAATTTCCAGACACTTGGACATGTATCCTTTCACAGACTCCGCATACTCATCTTTAGCTTTAGTGCACCTGTTGTTGTTGTTGTTGTTGTTGTTGTTGTTGTTGTTGTTGATTTAGGTACACACACACACACACACAACCTCCCTGTGATTTGCTGCTGAGAGCTTGGCTCTGGTCTGTCAGGGCAAGCATACAAGGAGAGATGATCTCATCAATGAAATAGAGGTGACCTAGGTAAGAAAGGATTAAAGTTAGCATTGGCCACACAAAAGACAGGAAGCATTAATGCCAAAAACTCATCAGAAATATGGAGAACCAGGGTGAGGTTCAGACTTTGGTTGACAAAATAAATACAACAGTGGAACAGTTTGGTTGTGATGTCATAAATGATTAATTTAATCTGAACATTTTGGAGTACAAAGTAAATTAAGAAAAAGGCAATCAGTCAGACTTTACCATAGTAATGAGCAGATAACTCATCCTCTCAAAAAACACAAACTTCTTTGTTTCTGCCAGACTCCTAACGATTAAAAAAAACAATGGTTGCATGTGATATTTATCAGTGTCATTTTGTCATGACAGTTTCATTTTGAATGTTTTGGGAAAAAATGAAGAAATAAAGTTTAAAGTAATAAGTAATAAGAAATAAAGTGGGTATACAGTGGGGAAAATAAGTATTTAGTCAGTCACCAATTGTGCAAGTTGTCCCACTTAAAAAGATGAGAGAGGCCTGTAATTGACATCATAGGTAGACCTCAACTATGAGAGACAAAATGTGGAAAAAAATTGAGAAAGTCATTTTGTCTGATTTTTAAAGAATTTATTTGCAAATAATGGTGGAAAATAAGTATTTGGTCAATAACAAACAAGCAAGATTTCTGGCTGTCACAGACCTGTAACTTCTTTTTTAAGAGGCTCCTCTTTCCCCCACTCATTACCTGTATTAATGGCACCTGTTTGAAGTCGTTAACAGTATAAAAGACACCTGCCTACAACCTCAAACACTCACACTCCAAACTCCACTATGGTGAAGACGAAAGAGCTGTCGGAGGACACCAGAAACCGAATTGTAGACCTGCACCAGGCTGGGAAGACTGAATCTGCAATAGGCAAGCAGCTTGATGTGAAGAAATCTACTGTGGGAGCAATAATCAGAAAATGGAAGACCTACAAGACCACTACTAATCTCCCTCGATCTGGGGCTCCACGCAAGATCTCAGCCCGTGGGGTCAAAATGATCACAAGAACGGTAAGGAAAAATCCCAGAACCACAAGGGGGGATCTAGTGAATGACCTGCAGGAAGCTGGGACCAACGTTACAAAGGCTACCATCAGCAACACACTACGACGCCAGGGACTCAGATCTTGCAGTGCCAGACGTGTCCCCCTGCTTAAGCCAGTCCATATCCAGGCACGTCTGAAGTTTGCTAGAGAGCATTTGGATGTTCCAGAAGAGTATTGGGAGAATGTCATATGGTCAGATGAAACCAAAGTAGAACTATTTGGTAAAAACACAACTCGTCGTGTTTGGAGGAAAGTGAATGCGGAGTTGCATCCAAAGAACACCATACCAACTGTGAAGCATGGGGGTGGCAACATCATGCTTTGGGGCTGTTTCTCTGCAAAGGGACCAGGACGACTGGTCCGTGTACATGAAAGAATGAATGGGGCCATGTATTGTGAGATTCTGGGTGCAAACCTCCTTCCATCAGCAAGGGCAATGAAGATGAAACGTGGCTGGGTCTTTCAGCATCACCAAGCACACTGCCAGGGCAACAAAGGAGTGGCTTCGTAAGAAACATTTCAAAGTCCTGGAGTGGCCTAGCCAGTCTCCCGATCTCAACCCCATCGAAAACCTTTGGAGGGAGTTGAAAGTCCGTGTTGCCCGCCGACAGCCCCAAAACATCACTGCTCTAGAGGAGATCTGCATGGAGGAATGGGCCAACATACCAGCAACAGTGTGTGCCAACCTTGTGAAGACTTACAGAAAACGTTTGACCTCTGTCATTGCCAACAAAGGATATACAACAAAGTATTGAGATGAACTTTTGTTATTGACCAAATACTTATTTTCCACCATTATTTGCAAATAAATTCTTTAAAAATCAGACAAAATGACTTTCTCAATTTTTTTCCACATTTTGTCTCTCATAGTTGAGGTCTACCTATGATGTCAATTACAGGCCTCTCTCATCTTTTTAAGTGGGACAACTTGCACAATTGGTGACTGACTAAATACTTATTTTCCCCACTGTATCTGCACTTCAAACACATGCAAGGTAAAAATACAACCATTAAAAAAGGTTATACAATTAAAGTTATACAACAAAACTGTTCCAGCAACAGATTCAGTCCCTAACTATTACTGACAGTGAGAATGATGACAGTAAGGGTGATAAGTAGGTAAACATTGACATTGGGAACCATGAAATTTTCAAATCAGTTAATTTTGAGCCTAAAGGAGATCATTGTTTGGATTGCAATACTGTCAGCCCCAAAACCCTGTTAGGCATCCTTTAAAGATTAATAGTGAGATTGCAATTTAAGATCCTATCATTGTTCAATATAACATAATACGCACAATGCATTCAAAAAAGATAATCAAAAAGTCCTTCAGAGTTGACAGTACATTTGAAAAATTAAAAATGTCTTCAGACAGGGAACCTGATGTTTTGAGAGCACTGAATGAAAACAATAGAGCCACAAGAATGCAGATTTAAAGGTGATTCTCCTGACCCTACACTTGCCCACTCACACCTGCAGCTGGTCTAGGACTCATCAGGATTGCCATTTATACTCTATTTGCTCAGCCTGGTTGCCAAGTCTCTGTGTTCCCACTAGAGTTCTGAGCCGTGTTTTCCGCTGTTCTTGATTTGTGTATCTTGTAGTGTTGGTTACGTGGTTTTGACTCTTGCTTTGGTTTCTAGATTTTGTCTTTATGGATATGGCTCTGATGATGCCTGCCTGTGTTTTGACCCCTGCCTCTTCTGATGGTGTTTCCTGGACAACCCCTAAACAAAAAAACATGTTGCACTTGCACACTGCCTCAACCTTCATGTTACAATATTGATGTTTAGGAACCACTCATTTAGCACATCTCACAGAAGAAAATAATACCGTATTTTAGATTAAGTGGATACTGTGCAAATAGTTTGTGTACAGTAAAAGTACAACAGGATTTAGGAAAATTTAATTTAAGGCACATTTAAAACGCTTTTAGACATTGATGAAGTCCTTTTAAAATTAAACGGTGCTGACCCCCTAAAAGGATCCATTCAGCTAATTGAAGTGTCCCCTTTTAAGTCATCTGTCTCACAGAAGGTAGAATCAGACCGGTGGAATAATCTCCAGTAAACTAAACCAAAAAAGACTTCTTTTTAAATAGTTATATTTAAAAAGTCTTTTTTACGAAATAGTTTGGTCATCAGCAGCACCATTTGTGTCAGTTCCCATTGCTTTTATGATCACTGAGGAACACTTTCATCACAATCAAGTGTTAAAAACTAATACACAAGCAGTAAATATTACAGCAATCGTTAAGTTGTGCTTATTAATGCACAAATCAAAGTTTTAAAACTGAAACACAAGCCCATTTGCCCATTTAAGGACTTCAATTCTAGAGTATGCGATATAAATTGTGGGCAAGTTTTTGTCATTCTGGGCAGACATGTTCAAGTGGGCATTACTGGTCAGTACTTATGTACGACCAGCAGATAATGTATGCATATGATTATGTATTACATCCAGATAATACAACAGATCATAACTTTAGGATTTTTTTCATTTTAATTTTTTTTAAAACATTTGAGTCCTACACTAACACAAAGGGTAAATTCCTGAACAGCAGATTCTTAGAATATCACATTGCTAATGGCAGGTAAAAACCTAAACCCCACACACCCAGACGGACTGTTTATTGTTGCTGGAGATTTCAGTCATGCCAATCTGTAGTCAGTACTCCCCAAATTTCACCAGTATGTGGACTTTACAACCTGGGGGGCTAACGTGCAGGACCTTGTTTACACAAACATCCCCGGTGTGTACAGGGCCAAGCTGTGCCCCAACTACGGCTACTCAGACAACTTCTCTGTGATGCTAAATCCAACATACAGACTACGTATTAGACGTGCCAAAAATCACAACTCATCCCACCCAGAAACTGCTGCTGCTGAGAACCCGTGACAAGGCTTTCGAGTCAGGAGACAAAGCAAGCCTTAAAACATGGTGAGAGCCATCAAAGAGGCTAATCCTGCCTACTCGAAGAAAACCCATGAACATTTTCAAACCACAGCTGGCAAACGGCACATGTGCCACAGAATCCAGGTCTGCCCACTGCTGACGTGCAAAGTACTCTACACACTGCAGGCGTTCCAACGCGCTTCAAATCAACCACCATTATCCCTGTGCCTCAATGCCTACCGTCCCATTACACTCGCTGCCGTAATCATGAAGTCTTTTGAGAGACTAGTCATGAAGCACATTAAAGACCAGCTCCCTCATTCACTGGACCCCCTGCAGTTTGCATTTAGCCCCAACCGCTCAACAGATGACACCATCTTCACCACACTTCACCTGGCTCTCACCCACCTGGACAAAAAGGACACCTACATCAGAATGCTGTTCATAGACATTAGTTCAGCATTCAATACCATTCCTTAGCAGCTGTTTGGTAAACTGAGCCTACTGGGACTGAACACCTCCCTTTGCAACTAGGTCCTGGATTTCCTGTGTTAAAGTCCTCAGTTAGTCAGAGTAGGCTATAGCATCTCCAGCACCACCATACTAAGCACCAGCGCCCCTCAGGGTTGTGTACTTAGTCCACTGTTGTTCACTCTACTGACTCATGACTGTACTGCAAAGTACAGCTAAAACCACATCAAGTTAGCTGATGACACGACTGTGGTGGGTCTGATCGGCAAGAATGATGGGTCAGCATACAGAGAGGAGATACAGCAGCTGGACTGGGGCAGTACCAACAACAATCTTAATGTTGACAAAATGAGGAGATGAACACTGAACATCACTGGCTCTGCCTCAAAAGGACTGATCTGAGGACTGATCTGGATAGCACTGAGGAGCTGCTAGCGCAGAGGAATTCTCTCCAAGACTCTCAGGACTACACGCACTCAATTCATACAACCAGTTACAATGTCTAGCTCTTAGTCCTCCTAATCATCTCTCTCTCTCTCTCTCTCTTTCCTTCCTCTTCTTTGCACTGGAATGACATTTCTCCGGAGTGATCACATCAGAACCCTCAGAGCAGCTAGAGGCCCCTGAGCATCAGCTCCACCATAGGTCTCCTGCCCTGTTTCTGCTGTTCATCACCTGGCATGGCCACAACCCTTACAGCCAGCTTCTGGCTCTGATCATGGACTTTATCTATGGGTCGGCTACATCTTACAGTTACTCTGTCCTGGACTAATCAGACTAGATCGAATAGATGTTCTAAACTCCTTTTCCTGTTAGCTCTGTCTTTCTCTTCTCATCCAGGTCCGACCTGAGGAGGTTGGGTTCCCCCCTTGAGCCTGGTTCCTCCCGAGGTTTCTTCCTTACTCAAGGGAGTTTTTCCTCGCCACTGTTGCCTCTGGCTTGCTCAAGGCGGGGCTTGGACCCGGTCGTCCATGCCTGTACAATAACTCCGTGTTTTTCTTTTTATAACAAACTGATTTTCTGTGAAGCTGCTTTGAGACAATGTTGGTTGTAAAAAGCAAATAAATACAAATAAATATTGATTGAATTGATTGATCTGAAATCCACACACACACACACACACACACACACACACACACCTCTTTTGATGCTTTACCCTATCTGGAACTTTGCTTCTAACACTGTGTTTACACTGTTTATTCTACCTCACTAACTGCTGTGTGTATGTATGTTATCACTCACAGATCACAGCATGTTAAATCTGTCTGCACCTTATTCTATGATCTCATTTCTCTACGCGAAGCAGGAGCAGCCCGTCAACAGAGGGTATTGTAACCTTAGCTAATGATATGTATTTAGCTATATAGCATGTTAAACAGGCAGAGTAAGGTTTAAAATGTCTGTGTGGGTGAAACTTTCACTAAAATGCATTAATATCCACAGGCGTTTTATGTTTATGGTTAACTGCATACAGACAGTTTAGCACTGTATGTTCATTTAACTCATGTGTTTAAGTTTATACCAACAAGAGACATTCAGTTACACGGACCCATGCAGATGATTTGGTGCCATTTTTGAGCCAGACAGAAAGTTATTAAAATGGTAATACCATTATAGCATAATGCTAACCAGTTTTCCAATGGTGTAGCTGTAATATTCCACCTAAAAAAATTTAGCTAAAATACTGGCACTTTAGTAGAAAACAATAGCCCATATAAGGTCACAAATGTGGCACACATTGACAACACTACACCCTGACCATGGGCATGGTAGTGGGGGGGAAAGTGGACCTGACTACCCAGGGCCCGAGTAGGGAGAGGGGCCCATTTTTTTTGCTCACGTTCCTCGTGTACTGGCATGGATAGCTGCCCACTGACATTGAGAGTGTACAGGGCCCAGAATTTGCTGCTACGCCCCTGACCCTGACGACCGGATACAAGTTTGGTGAATCTAGGGAGAAAGGTCATGGATTTCGGTTTGATAAATGGTGTATGGAGGAGACCTGAAAAGGGAAAGTTGTGGAGGTATCAGATTTGTCACACTTTGGCATCACCACACTCTGATAATGTGGCCGAGTTTGCTGACTCAAAGGTCAGGGAGTTACAGCCAAATCCATTTGGTAAGTGTGAATTTGGACTTAAGCCTTAAGTGCGAAAAACCTATTGTACGATTGTAGAGAGTTATCTAACTTGGGATACATTGACATCACTGCTTCCTGATGAGTTGATCCAAGTTTGGTGACTTTAGGGTGAAAGGTGATGGGAGTTAGGTCCAACTCCATTTGGTAAATGGGAAAGGAATGATTTACAGTTATCAGATTTGGTGCACTTCACACTCTAATCACGTGACCTAAGCCCTAGCAAGGGCAGGGAAGGTCCTTTTGGTAATTGTAAATATGGACTTTAAGTGGGGAAAAAAACATACAATGCCTGGCGAGGGCATAGAAGCTCCTACAGTTACCAGAGTGGTTAGACCTTAAAATCACCACACTCTGATGACCTGGCCAGAGTTTGGTGACTCTAGGCTTAAAGGTCAGGGAGTTACGGCCAAATCCGTTTGGTAAATGTAAATTTGGATCTAAGCTTCAAGTGGGGTGAAAAAACTATTTTGTCCACATTTTGCCAGTATCCATGTCAGAAAACATTATTCAGTCAGAAACAGGTTTTCATTACATGTTAGAGCTTTTAGGCAGTTATAAAGCCTGTGGGAGCATTCTAAATGCTTTTCATTTAACTTTGTTTTGCTTATAAATACTCAATATATTATGTTAAGATGTAATGATTTAAATTGTATTTGGCTTCTGAAGATGTTCTTTGTTTTCATTTACACAATAGCCATTTTCGGAGACTGCAGCACTGAGCAGGAAAAGAGCCAGGGATTCAGAAACAACCTCAACCTGCGAATATTTCTCTTTTCCCCTCTCCCCAGAGCCTGTTGTGAATGGAATTGATGCAGAACTAGATAATGATGATTAGTTTAATTAAAACAGCTTGCTAAGAAAGACTAATACATGTGTACACTCGTACACTAACCATAAATACACATTGGCCCAGTTACTGTTTGTACTACCAATGCAACAAAGAGTTTTTTGAAGCTAAAAGTAGAAAATTCCTGACTGACCATGCCAGTCACTTGCTGTGTATATGTGACCCTCACCAAGTGGAAACCCAGTCCACTATCACTTTTGGGCAAACAACTGAAATCAACACACAAAGAAAGTTCAGTTTCAACGGAAAATAACCGTACACTTCAAAACCAAATACACAGCACAAGTAACTCTCCAGCTTAGGGTTAAATACAAACAGTACACTGAGGTGAACGACAATCACTTGGCGTATTAGGTAAGGCCACACTATTTAGCAAGAAGGAAACTTGGTATATTTTAGCTTCAATATACACGTATTATCATACGCTCAGATAATAAGTAAAAGAAAACACAGACAACACGGTCCAAACAAAACGATCCAAAACAATCAAAAGAATACAACAAAAATAAAACAGTGGCTATATATAAAAACAGTCTGTATAACAGCGGTGTTAGGCCCAGTTCACCAGGTTCTCCAGGTTCTGTTAAGCCACCTGAATCTGGCTCAAACTGCTTGTTAGTGGCTACAGGTGCTAAACCTCCAGCGCTGAATCTGCCAACACGCTCTACTGTCCTCCGGTAACTGGTCCATCCATGCTATCCCGCACGTCCAAACCAAGCGTGGGCCACTCCACACACTCAGGGAATGATCTTTATTCAAGCGCTACAACAGCAGCTTCCGCCACCCGCCCTCCACTTTCTGCTTTTGCTAACTAACCTTAAAATGCGCAAGAGCAGAGAAATTACTTAATTCATAGCCTTTTAACAGGGCAACGAGGAGACCAAACAATGCCTTAACTACCTTTCGCGGGACTAATATATCCATTCAAAATGGCGACCATCAGGAGTGATTTTCATATTAAAAGTCTCCATCTCCCCTTAAACGTTCTACCACGGGATGGAAATGCACCTTAAAAATGGCCGCCCCCAGGAACCGGTTTCACATTGAAAGTGCTTCCTTCACCCTTAGCCCTGCCGGCTAAATCTACAACTGAACATGTCTTTGATCTGATGGCGAGAAAAAACAAATTGCTGTACTTTAAAATGGTTTAAATACAATCATATTTAAATAAATGTCCCCTTTAAAAGTCTAAGCGCATGGCCCTTCATTATATGTGAATTGTTTAAGTACAATTTAAATTGTTAAGTACAAAATTTAAATCTGTGGAATCCAAAGGCAAAATCATTTTTTTTATGTAAATATGCATCCAATCAAATATACATCTATAAAACCTGAAATTTTTTTACTAACATGCTGCCTTGCCGCATTTCTGGACATACTGGACTCTTTAATACTTTTATGTATTTTTCTGGAGGTCTCCTTAATATCCAAGCATGATTTTTTTCAAGATGTTATTGGACATTTCATAATGTTTTATATCTTAAATTGTAACTGTAACCCTGCTACATAATTAGCAAAAGCAATAATAATAATTTCCAGGTTAATAATTAGTTCTTTAAATAGTTCGTCTAATTGTTCTTAAATTAGCTCTGTTCAGTCTCTGTATATTTTTCTGGCTTTTATTTTATTTTATTTTGTCCCATAGCTCTCTGCGTTGGGGGTCTGCTGGGAAAAAAGGGGCGGGTCAGAGAAGGAGGAAGCGGGGAAAAAGAGGTCTGAGAAGAAAGTACTAAAGAGTGGTCTCTGTGGCGAAGGGAGAAATATAGAGTTCTGCAGTTGTGTTATTAGCTCAATATCACGATAAACTGTAAAGTTGTGGCTGTAAGATAAGTTACATGACGGTGATGTTCTGTTATCACTTGTGTTTACTGCGTACAGAGATACGTTTAAGCCTCATTTAGGTGCACGTTAACCTAGCCAAGGATAGCACTGAGCCTCGTGGGGATAGCTAGCCCTGGACATGTTTGGTTAGCAAAGCCAAGCTTTATCGTGTCCGACCCGAGCTCAAGACCTCGCCTGTTCACCAGACACTCAGAATAACCGGTAAGCTAGCGGTTAGCCAGTCCGGCCAGCCGAACTTCCACCAGCACCGTAGGAGCCTGGACTATTAGTCAAGCCACCCCAAGCTAACCCCTGTCGCACGAGCAGCGCCGCTGCTGCCGCTGCAGAGAGAGGGAGAGAGACAGAGCTTTCAGCCTGGTGAGGTTCAGTTGCAAACTGAGGTGGGATTTTATTTTAAAAACATTTTGTTTTGCTCGTGATGTATCTGAAAGTTTCCATAGTGCATGAATATGATGTATCGGAAAGTTTCCAATGCATGCATAGGATGAAATGTTTTGACCGGAGGAAATGACCCGTGACTGGGGCCACGGAAAAACATGTGAGGTTAGGAGTGAGGGATTCGGGGAAATCTCTCTCTCTCGTTCTGAGAAGTACACAG
Organism: Prochilodus magdalenae; assembly: GCA_024036415.1. NCBI lineage: Eukaryota > Metazoa > Chordata > Actinopteri > Characiformes > Prochilodontidae > Prochilodus > Prochilodus magdalenae. The sequence continues at coordinate 799,979 of JAMWET010003618.1, read as the reverse complement.
AGGGGGTAAATTCCACATTTACATATTCCATGTGTTCAGTCTATAAAAACCTAGGGTGTGTCTGCGTTTGGGAGAGAGTCAGAATTTAGTGAGGCTCTCCCAAGCAACCCGGGTGCTTGTAGAATGCTGTCTGTAATAAAATGATCTATTCTACCAAGACAGTATTTCAGAGACATCTTGAACACCATCGCATCATCTTTAGTTCACCACACTTGAAAGAATGAAGAGGCCAGTGTGTTTTATTTTCTGGGCCACAACGCATGCCAGCAACGAGTCCAGGCCTGCAACGAGTACTTCAACTAGTTAAATGCCGGCTTAGGATTGTGTGTGTGTGTGTGTGTGTGTGTGTGTGGGCCCACTACGCAGGTTGAAGTTTGGATTCCCAACCATTTGAGTAAATTGTATCGAAGAGTTTACATTTTCTATACATATACGTTGAAAAGTTTGGTTTAATATAATTATTATATAAAAGATTATTTTCATTTGGAGCTAAACGTGTGTATTTTTATTGTGTTTCATTCAGTGAAAGAGGACTAGTGTAAATACAGACCTTGTAGATATTGAAGGCACCGCCATTGTACTTTTAAAAATCTGTAAAATTCAAATTATTGGTAAAATTATAATTTTCTCTTTAACATAAACCAAGTGAACCCAGGGCGCTCTTATTGGTTATATCAGTCACGTGAGTAAAATCACTAATACCTTGTTTAGGAGCGCTACATAACTTTTTTGAAACATGTTGCATCCTCAGTTTCAGAATTAGTGTGCATTTACAAAAGCTGATAACATTTAAATATCATGTCTTTGAACTGGTGCACATTATATGGTAACACCTCAGAATATCAGGAAAAATAGAAAAACTGGCGTAATAGTTAAAATTATACTTTCAGTAATATGTTTAAATCAGCACATTTGTGTACTATTTTATGAAATAAATTGGCTTGTGATTTGCTGCATAACAAAGAACAGGGTAACAGTAAACAGGTGGAATGTAGTCTGTAACTGTAGAATGGCAGAGTGCTCCTATATGGTCAGTGGAGCTGATGAAATGGACAGCGAGCGTCAATACAAGTTGTAGATAAAAGTGTGGAGTGTAATTACAAGGTCTAGATGAAAGTGCGGAGACCACAACTGAGTCAGAGCCGATCCAGAGGTGGGTGACGGTAAGAGGTTCTGGTCCTTATTTGTGACAGAAGGCGCATGAAAAACTAGAAATCAGAGCCAGTGCTGTCCTGGATCTGTTCCGAGTTGGGCAATGCAAAAATAAATGCTATATCACACTCACATATAATCACATATAATGCTGATCATCACACTCATATGTGCTTGCTGAACATCCAACTGCTGGAAAGACATTCCACAAGATTCTGGAGTGTGTATGTGAAAATTCAGGTCCTTTTTAGTCAAAAGTGAGGTCAGATACTGATGTTAGACAAGGTCTGGCTCACAGTTGATGTTCCAGTTAATCCCAAAGGTGTTCAGTGGCACTCAAGGACTGATTAAGGATAGTCTGGGCCCCTGGGCAAAGAGTCCTTAAGGTGCCTTTAAAGTGAGCTCACTGTTGGACATATTGTCAGGCATGAAAAGAACATCAAATAGCTCAGTTAAGTGTGTGTATGCTTTCAAACGGTGGTTGAGGCAGGACACAAGTTTGTCAATGACAACACTGAAAGTTTCGATCCGAAAATTGTTCTTTTCGTTAGATAGATAGATAGATAGATAGATAGATAGATAAATACTTTATTGATCCCAGAGGGAAATTCAAGGCATCCGGTAGCAGATATACAAACTATACAGAAGTAACAACAGAAGCAAGATAAGAGTTGTAGGACAGAGATGGGAGAAAGTATGGGGGTCCTTAGTGTCTGTGTAAAGTATAAAGTGTAAATGGGAGGTTAGTGGTGCTGAGCAAATTAAGAAGATGGCTGTTGTCAGCCATACAGACAGTGCAAGTGCGCAGTAATATAAATAATGTATCAGTGCAAAATGTGTAAACAGTACAGAATGGAGTAGAATAATACAATATAAATATAAATAGGGCATTTAGGAGGGAGTGTGTGCGGAGATGGGGGTGTGTCCATTGGAGGGACCGGAATGAAAGAGTGTCCAGAGTTTTTCATTTGCTGTACTGAGAGGAGTTGAATAGTCTTATGGCCTGAGGGACAAAAGACTTTCAGAGTCTGTCTGTGGAGCAGGACTGGGACAGCAGTCTGCCACTGAATGAGCTCCTCTGCCTGATGATCGTGCTCTGCAGAGGATGGTGAACATTGTCCATGATGTTCAGCAGCTTGTTGAGGGCTCTCCTCTCCGCCAATGGTGTTAAGGACTCCAGCTCTAGTCCCAGTACAGAACCAGCTTTCCTCACCAGCCTGTCGAGTCGTCCAGCATCCCTCCTGCTGATACTGCCTCCCCAACACACCACAGCATAAAAGAGGACGCTGACCACCACAGACTGGTAGAACATCAGCAGGAATTTCTGGCAGATCCTGAAGGACCCCAGCCTCCTGAGGAAGTACAGTCTGCTCTGTGCTTTCTTGTAGACTATGTCAGTGTTTACTGACCAGTCCAGCCTCTCGTCCAGGTGCACACCAAGGCACCAAGGTATTTGTAGGACCTGACCACCTCCACATCGACCCCCTTGATGGAGATTAGCTGCTGAGAGGGCCTGGACCTCCTGAAGTCTATACACATCTCCTTGGTTTTGGTGATGTTCAGCTTCAGATGGTTGGTAGTGCACCACTCCACAAAGTCCTCAAAGAGGCTTCTGTACTCCCTCTCCTGACCAATACGCACACACCTCATGATTGCAGTGTCATCAGAACTTCTGCATGTGGCATAACTCCGAGTTGTACTTGAAGTCCGATGTGTACAGGGTGAACAGGACTGGAGAGAGAGCAGTCCCCTGTGGTGCTCCTGTGCTGCTGATCACCATATCAGAGGAGCAGTCCCTGATCCTGACATGTTGTGGTCTCCTGGTGAGGTAGTCAGTGATCCAGGTGACCAGGTGCATGTCCACCTCCATCTTCATCAGCTTGTCTCTCAGTAGTAGGGGCTGAATGGTGTTGAAGGCACTGGAGAAGTCGAAAAACATGACCCTCACAGCACCACCCCCCTTGTCCAGATGAGAGTGAGCTCTGTGTAGAAGATAGAGGATGGCATCTTCCACTCCCACCTTCTCCCGGTACGCAAACTGCAGTGGGTCCTCAGCATGGTGGACCTGAGGTCTGAGGTGGTTCAGCAGCAGTCGCTTCATGGTCTTCATCACGTGAGATGTCAAAGCAACTGGCCTGTAGTCATTCAGCTCCTTCGGGTGTGCCTTCTTGGGGACTGGAATGAGGCAGGTTGTCTTCCACGTGGCAGGAACCCTCCCGAGACGTAGACTCAGGTTAAAGACATGTTGGAGGGGCTCCCCCAGTTGGGCAGCACATGCCTTAAGCATTCTGGGGCACACTTTGTCTGGGCCGGCCGCCTTCCTGGGGTGTAGTCTCCTCAGCTGTCTCCTGACTTGGTCTGCCGTGAAGGTTGGGGGACAGTGGGAACTGTGGGAGTTGCTTTGTCTTCCTGCTGATGATGGTGTTGGTGGTGGTGATGACTGAGATGGTGGAGGTGAGGGTGATGGTGGTGAAGGTGACGGAGATGGTGGAGGTGAGGGTGATGGTGGTGAAGACAGGGTGGTGAATACTGCAGGCGGGTCGGAGGAAGGGGCAGCAGGAGCAGGACAGTCAAACCTGTTGTAGAAGTTGTTAAACTGGTTTGCTCTGTCCACACCCCCATCTACTGAGCTGCCGCTGCTGTTCTTGCAGCCTGTGATGGTTTTCATTGCTCCCCAGACCTCCTTCATGTTGTTGTCTTGCAGCTTCCTTTCCACCTTTTTCCTGTAGGACTCCTTGGCCTCTTTAAGTCGAACCTTGAGTTCCCCCTGTACACGCTTCAGCTTTGTCCAGTTTCCATCTTTGAAAGCCCTCTTCTTTTGGTTGAGGATGTCCTTGACGTCACTGGTAATCCAGGGCTTGTTGTTTAGGAAGCAGCGTACAGTTTTTGTGGGAACAGCAACATCCATACAAAAATTCAGGTAGTCCGTAACACAGTGCGTCACCCCCTCAATGTCCTCTCCGTGTGGGTGCAGCAGCACGCTCCAATCAGTGGTATCATAGCAGTCCTTGAGGGCTTCTACAGTGGTTTGTACTGAAGCTGTAGGAAAACCAGGTTGTGGTCTGATGTCCCCAGCGGTGGTAGTGGGGTAGCCCTGTATGCATCCCTCATGTTAGCATACAGCAGGTCGATGGTCCTGTTTTTCCTGGTGGGACAGTCCACAAACTGGAAAAAGGCAGGCAGGGTAGAGTCCAATGTAACGTGATTAAAGTCACCAGAAATCACATAGAATGCGTCAGGGTGTTGTGTCTGTAGCGCTGCGACGGTGGAGTGAATGACGTCACACGCCGCCTGCACTTCCGCCCGAGGCGGAATGTAAACACAGACAACAATGGCGTGTGAGAGCTCCCGCAGCATGTAATATGGACGGAGGCTCACCGCTTACAGTTCAATGCTACACCTGACTCTGCACTATGATCAGACATAATTTTGCGCTTCTTTGTATGCTGGAGGTCATGCCTGTACTCTTGGGAGACAGCAGTGGTGACATTTAAAGCTGCCCCTTCAAACACCTCAAAGCTATCTCTCTGTGCTGCCAAGTCTCGTAAAGACAAGAGAAGTTGTGTAGCTGTACATATGTCAATATCATGCTTCTGCAGCTGCAGTCTTGTGGCTTGGAACCTCTGTAGTATTGTGTCCCAGAAGTATGCCATGAAGGCCATCTCCAACGTGTCCAATTTGTCACAGAGTGCAGAGGCTTCACTTCAAGTTACACATTTCTCCTCCATATCTTTAGACATATCATTTTGTGCGCAATGTTTCCAAAGAGCCTTAGTTGGCTCAGCTCGTGCGCTCCATCGAGCACCTGACAGTGATTTCAGTGTGAGTTTGATATCAGTATCACGGAAAACCTTTTCACATGATGCACAAAATGTGTACATTGCCTGTACAAAGTCAAATAAACGTCCAGCTTCTGGGCTACTGTCAACAGCATTGACACCAACTCAATTCAGTGAATGTGCTGCACAGGGGACATAACAAATCAAAGGGTTTCTTTGTTTAAGATGAGCTTGGACTCCATTGTACTTTCCCGACATGTTACTTGCATTATCAAATGACTGGCCCTTACAGTTGGATAAATCTAGGCCCAGATTCTCCACCATAGCAATGACACACTCTGACAAATTGTCCCCGCTATGGTTTTCAATAGGCTCAAAAGCTAGAAAACGCTCAACTACAAAAAAAACAAACCTGAAAATAAAAGTAAGTTAGTCCACATCAGCAAGGCCTGGAGTGGATTCAACTATAACAGGGAAGTATTTAGATTCTTTTATCTCATTAACAATTGCCTGCTTTGTTCTCTGTCCCATCAAACGGATAAATTCTTCACATGCTGTCGATGATAAGTAGGACACAGAACCTTTTCCCTTACCTCCAAACCTTTGTAGGTAGAGTTCTATGATGCCCCAAAAATTACCATTGTGGGCTGATCCTAAAAGCTAAAAGCAAGTCCCCTCTCCCTCCAAAAACTGGATGACTGCATCCACTCTTTTCAAAACTTCCTGCCAGTATTGTCTTTCTGCATCAATTTGTTTGACAATATCGGAATCAATTGTTGCTGTGCCTCTGGAGCGATTATATAATGCTAGCATGCAAGCCCTATGCTTCACACTCCCCTCATGCTCACCAATCCGCTCTGAATGTTTCCAGTCAGAAAATCCATGAACAAAAGTATTGCGCTTACTGGAAAACAGTTTGCAAGCAAAACAGTACACACAGAGTAAAGTAGCCACTGTCACAGTTTGCCCGTTGGGTGGAGAACAACTGAGTAGAGCATTTGTAAAGCTCCTACTGGTACCCCCAATGCCTCTATCCCTGACTGAGGCTGGGTGCTTAGCACTTCTGTTTTGGAATTCAGCTTCTCCTCTGCTAACAGGAATTGACTTGACTTGCTCTGTAATGGTACTGGGCCATAAAGCAGCGTCGTTGACCATTTCATACTAGAAGGACCTCATTTGAAAAATGACACTCGATGCAGCTGGCTGGTCTGATTGTTGGTCTGACACACCTGCAACTTTCATGGTCTTTCTGCTGCTGGTCTGTGGTAGCCTGGCAGGGCTGGCATTCCTGCTCTGCACCTGACTGGGTCTGCAAAGATACATAGTCACTGACAGGTGACACTAAGCTAGTGGTGATCACATCTTCATTGCTAGAACTCTGATCACTGCTAACATTAGCAATACTTGTCTCACTCATATCCAGCGGTTTCTCAAAGCAGTTTGAGATTAAAGGAACGCTTTTCAGGAAATCTGCCTGGTTTGCTTTCTTAATCTTTTTTGCTTTTCTTTTTGAGGCACCACTTTTTGGTTTGGGATCCATGTTATTAATGGCAAGTGTTTCTTAAGATGCAAATATAGAAGCTTGTCCTGCAAATTCCTATTCCTATCCAATACTTACTATGTTGTTTCTATATTGTATGTTCAGGAAAAAAATACAGGAAAAATATATATATTTAGCTATAAATTGTTGTTATTGTAAATGTATTGTATGTATGTACTAATATTATGAAGCTTACACTTCTACGATTATCAAAAATGTAATATTCAAATAAAAATATGCTTTTAAAAAAGGTGCGAGTTGCTAGTTAGCAACATTACACTAGCCTTGAAAAAGGCTGTGAACCTTTCAAAGTTTAATATACTATATATAGTAATATAATATATAAGCCTTTGAAAAGATTTTGAAAAGAATGTAACAGAATATATGCAGTATAGTATAATATAAAGCTATTTATATATATTATAAAATAATATAATGCAGTATAAAGGGCAATGAGCCTTTTAAAAAGGCTGTTGTTTGCTGATCTGGTAATATCAAGATAAAAGTTGTAGTAAAAGCACAGAGCAAGTTTGCAAGCTGAACTGTCTGAATGTGAGGAGTTTTGATACTGGCAGGGGGTTTTATACAGATCTTGCATATTCACTTGGAAGTTCTTGCAACACCTGTTTGGCTCAGCCCCCGTGGGAATTTAACAATTTTTCACCACTGAGTGAGAGACTGGGGGAGTCGCAGCCACTATCTACTACAAAAAATTCTGTTTTGTGTGTGTGTGTGTGTAGAGAGAGAGGCATGGAGAGGGAGACAGCGGGAAGGTTTTGAGTATATTAAAAATGCTGTGTTAATGATATTATTATTTCAGCTCTTTTTGTAAATAATACTGTACTTGAACTTCTGGTTAGATGCTAACTGCATTTCAATGGCTCTGTACCTGTACTCTGCACAATGACAATAAAGGTGAATCTAATCTAATTAAATCATGTTTAATTATTGTCGAGACCGCTTCACACTGCCTTGAAACATGTCAAGTCATGTCAAACTGTTAATTTGTGTCTCCGCGCTCAAAAGAAATTGAACATAATAATTTTGAAACAATACAAATTCAGAAACATTAAGTCTCAAATCAAAATCGCATATTTGCAACAAAACGTCTGTTATGAAATATGGTAGCTTGTCTGGCAGTTTGTAGGTCCCCAGAAAGTCAAGGAGCCATGGTAAACGACTTCTATGGAAGTCAAAGGCCCCATAGCAGGGGCTCTCATAACCAGGGCCCTCTAAATATATTCTCCCCTCTTTCCTAGGACCCCTAATAGCCAGAACCCGAAGTCAGAGCAGTGCCATAACGCCTCATCCATTTTCATAAGGGGCCCAAAAGCATGGCTAGGGCCCCCAAGAGGCCCTGGGGTCAATATCCCTAACAGTCAGAGGATCCTAAAAATGGAGGGCCCTCGGAAAAAATATATATTGTGTCATAAATGTTGATAGGCATCGCAAAATGTTTTGGGCCGGGGCCTCCTGACCTCAGGGGCCCCTGGGCGCTGGCCCCACTGGCCCGGTCAGTAATCCAGCCATGGTGGTGCTGAGGGCAGTCAACCTTCACACCAAATTCACCAGATCATGTAGACTGTATGCAAACAGCCAACAGACACTCCTCCAGCAACTCTCCTGAAATCAAAGGTATTGACAGGGACTTTGGCTCTCTTGTCTGAACAGGGTTTGAGCTATTTCGCTTCACGTACTGAAGCCTCGTCATGATGCGGTTCCCGCTTCTGCAGTGAACTGGTCTAAATATTCAGGTGTAGTTTAATCTGAACTACAGTAACACACTGAACCACAGAGTCAGACACAGCTACTAGCCTGCTACTGTCTGTATTTTAGTGCACATATTTTGTCATTTTAACAACATATTTCCTCATAATAACGCTCCTGGGAGGTTTACTTTTACCCTGCTCGTAGTATGGTATCTGACTCCGTCCCGAAATCATATTGAAAGCTCGGATTGAGGGCGACTGTTATGCGGCAGATGCAGACAGGGGTTTAGTTTTTGACCCCAACCTGCTGTGGAGACGGGCCAAATTTGCAAAAAGGGCGTGATTGTTACACAGGTGTAACCCAGGTCGCATACGTGTCACTAAAAGACACTGGGACAAGTGGTAATTTATTTCTGAAAAGACATTAAACAGTGGCGTGTTGAAACTAAATCAAACATTAGTTATTCAAAAACAAAAGCAGGAACAATGCAAAGTAAATATTTTGATTATTACATCAGACGGTGTTAATAGCCAATAAAACGGCAAGGAAGTGTTAGCTCCGCCTCTTTTTACCCTTTCACTCCCCCCCTCGGGAGGGGAGAGTGGGGAGAGTACTCCACGAGCTGAACGGGTAGAGACTTCCACTGGATGTTAGGAGTCTGTAACTTCAGAGTTTGGTTTTAAAAGTTCGGCAATGCACAAGGCTTAGGGCTTGGAGAAAGTCCGTGAAGTTAAGTGTAAAACAGCTTAACATTTTGCTACGCGTGTTAGCGCTTGAATCATTCTGATTTAGATGTCTGCATCACTGCCTGCGGTGAAAACTTAATTGCGATCTGCATACATGGTGACGAAATATAACTCGGATTGGATTCGGTGAGTACAGACCTCATTTATCTGTATTTTTCATTAAGATAGCTAAAATAGCGGAACAAGATACGTAGCGCTAACGTGCATAGTGGTTGTGGCCTAGTTACTCGGCCATGCACTAGGCTAAGCTAATTTAGCGCTACTAAATGCAAGAGGTTTGTTGTTGAAGATAATACAATATGTAAATGTACAAAGAAATGGATATTGTCTGAAGCGATGTATATATTGAAGTGCTTGAAATAGAGTATGAACTCTGGGGGTGCTGGCTTGGTAGATCTCAGAAACAGGAGGCTCATGTTCATCCAAAATATCTTCAATGGTCGATTTGGTGATGAGTACAATGAACTTGTATATTGACTTAGCTGGTATGTGAATGGAATATGTCTGGTTTTGGGTGTGTGTGTGTGTGTGTGTGTGTGTGTGTGTGTGTGTGTGTGTGTGTGTGTTTTGGTCAAATTGCCGCACACAAATTATGGTCTACTGTGCATTTCCTTTGGTCAGGTCATCTGCTGGGTTATCAGCCGTTTTGACATATCTCCAGTTGGTTACCTCTGTGAGAGTCTGGATTTCAGAGATGCAGGTACCCACAAACACCTTATAGCGACATGAATCGGACTGGATCCAGTTCAGTACGGTAGTTGAGTCTGTCCACATAGTTATGTCACTGACAGGAATGGCCAGCTCTGTATTAAGAACTCCTGCCAGCTGTGCTCCAGTGACTGCGGCGCACAATTCTAGGCGTGGCATTGAAATTTGTTTGCGAGGAGCAACCCTGGATCTTGCCGTCACAAATGACAAATGAACATGCTTCTGTGCACACTGTGTACGAAGATAGACTACTGACCCGTACACCCTTTTGGAAGCATCACAGAATACATGTGCCTCTCTACTTGCTGCTTCTTTATCTGTACATGGGGGAACATAGCATCGAGGGATCTCGACTGAAGGTAGGTACACAAGCTCAGCTTCCCAATCTCTCCATTGCTCCAGCAAGCCAGCTGGGAGAAGCTCATCCCAGCTAATCTCTGTCTTCCACAGATCTTGTATGATGACTTTAGTCAGACTTTTCTCCAGTTTCTCCATTTCTTGTTGGTAGTCTTGGGCTTGCTTTGCATTTTTAGCATTTCGGCGCTTTGTGCTCCGTAATAAGGCAAGACAGGCGGTTGTGGGTTTTTTGAGGAGTGGTGAGTCCTTGCACCTCAGAAGAGGTGTAGCGTATCTCCTTATTCCATCCACTTCTACTTGGGCTGTGTGTTGTTCCAAAAGAGCCAGAGCTTGCTGATCCCACTTTGAGCGTGTGACAACTTCCCTTCCAACATAGGGCAGTGTGTCTAATTGCCACAGTTTCTCTACATGGCGCAGGAGATCAGAAGCAGGAGACGTGACTGTGGTGAAGAGACATTGTTGATCACTTGTAGTCAAATGAACCAAGTTTGATGGGTGGTCTGACTCTGACTGGCTGGGTAGGAAGGAGCAGGTGAGGGAAATCTGACCCAATAAGTACTACTGGGTGAACTCTGTCTATAGATCACAGGGGTAAACCCTGTAGGTGATGGTATTTTGCAGTCAGAGCCTTTACTGGGGGGTATGCTCAGACAGACCAAGCTCATCTGCAGTGAATGCTGGATGAATTTTGAATCTCTTGTCTAGGTTGTGAGCAGGTGAGATGTCAAACGAGACTGATGATCCTTGCAGTTGTATGACATCATAGCGGATGGTTCTTAAAGAGGCTCTTTCCTCAGACCCAGATGCTGGACAGCGGGAGAAAGGATTATCGTTCGCTCCGAACCTTCATCCAAAACTTACAGATGTTACAATGTTTCTTAAGGGTACAACTCTCTGGCTTATGATTTCGTCCACAGCGCCAGCAGCCTTTGTCCTTTAGCAATTCTGAGATCTGGCTGGGGGTCAGGGACTTGAACTTAGCACAGACGCTGAGATAGTGTTCCTGCGTGTTACAGTAAGGGAAGCATGGTTTAGGTTTGTCTTTAACCTTTGTGAAGGCTTCCCTTGCAATAGGTGATAATGTGGGCTCACTCACAACACTGTTTTCGGCACCATAGTAGATAGCGGATGTCATCTTCGGAGTTCTTTGTGTCCTTTTCACTGGTTTAACCGACTCGTGGAACAGGTCAGCAGCACGACTTGAGATGCGCTTGGCCTGTGATTTCAGCTGGAGCCATGCAGAAAACTCAGGAAGGGTATAGGTTCTATCAGTTCCAGTCTGCAGTATGCCATGACTGAAGCAATATTCCACAAATCCATCACGGTAATATGCAGGAAGCTTACTTAGTAATCTATCTACATGCGAGCCACATTTCAACTCATAGCCATTCTTACCCTCCAAAGAGCAGAGCATGCCAACCAGGGCATGTACTGACAGTGCAAAGTTATCAAAGCCTTCAGTATCCCCTATTCTGATGGAAGGGGCATTCAGGATAGTTCCTAATTCACTCTGGACAAGCTGGCGTGGTTGCCCATACTTTTCTTGGAGAGCATACAGGGCTGTAGTGTAGGGGGTAGGCCTGAGCCAGCCTGTAAGCACTTGGCAGTTTCAAGTGATCAAAGAGAACTTGATATTTGAAAGTCTCTGTTAAGTGACTGTGGGCACCAATGAGACTGTCTAACCCCATTTTTAGCAAGGCAAAATATGATTCTTTACCACTGCTGAATGTGGGCAAAGATGGCTCGGGTATTCCATAGGAAGTAGCAATCAGTAAATCCATCAAGCTAGTATTTCGTGCTGATGGTGATTCTTGGCTTAGGTTTGATGTGCTCAGCCTATGTTGGGAAAATAATGGCTGAGGAGCATGATGATGCAGATTGGGTCCCATGTTCAGGTTGCTTTGCATCACAGGGTGTGACTGGGCTTGATTTTTCACATGCAACCCAGTTACGTTTCTTTGATGGTTGCATGTTTGATCTGGAGCCTTGTACCATCTAGGAGGCTGTGCCAAACCAGATGGAGGCTGGCTAGGAACTAAGGACTGCCCTTGGGGCACACTAGGGAGACGTGTAGATGCAAAGGGTGGGGCCCATGGCGACTGCATATGAAGATCAGAGGTCTCATTAGTCGGTATTTCAGTATGAATCTGAGCCACTTGATGAATTCTAGCTGGACTTTGGGGAGCGCCCTGTTGGACAGGAGGAGCAGGAGACGACTGCTGTCCAGCTACTGATGGAGGTACTTGATCAATGGGAGTCATCTTGTAGCATGGAACTGGAACTGTGTAATCAGAAGACTGAATGTGTTGGACTGGGAAATTTTTGGTGTATTTGGTGTAGAGTGCTCCGAAGGCTCTATCTCTGAACCTTTAAGGAAGGTTGCAATGAGTCGTGCTTTTTCCAGTTCTATTTCTTTAACCTTTAAGCGCTTCTGAAGCGCTGATCTCAGAAACAGGAGGTTCCGGTCAGAGAGCAGGACTCAGTAAGATGTTAATCCAAAATATCTTTGTAGTGCTCCTAAACAAGGTATTAGTGATTTTACTCGACTGACTAATATAACCAATAAGAGTGCCCTGGGTTCACTTGGTTTATGTTAAAGAAAAAATTATAATTTTACCAATAATATGAGTTTTACAGATTTTTTTAAGTGCAATGGCGGTGCCTCCAATATGTACAAGGGCTGTATTTACACTAGTCCTATTTCACTGAATGAAACGCAATAAAAATACACACTTTAAACCACAGTATAGGATGTAATTGGCTTGTATTTTAATACACCCCAGACTAAAACATATGTATATTAATTAAACCAAACTTTTTAACGTATATGTATAGTAAATCTAAACTCTTCAGTACAATTCACTCAAATGGTTGGGAATCCAAACTTCAATCTTAAACCTGTGTAGTGGGCCCACACACACACAAACACACTCCTAAGCCGGCATTTAACTAGTTAAAGTTCTCATTGCAGGCCTGGACTCGTAAATGAGGCTGAAACGTATCTCTGTACGCAGTAAAACACAAGTGATAACAAAACATTACCGTCATGTCACTTATCTTAAAGCCACGACTTTACAGTTTATCCTGATATTGAGCTAATAACACAACTGCAGGACTGTATATTTCTCCGTTCGCCACCTAGACCCCCTTTGAACTTTCTTCTCAGACCTCTCTTTCCCTGCGTCCTCCTTCTCTGACCCGCCCCTTTTTTTCCCAGCAGACCCCCAACGCAGAGAGCTTTGGGACAAAATAAAATAAAAGCCAGAAAATATAGAGACTGAACAGAGCTAATTTAATACAATAACATGAACTATTTAAAGAACTAATTATTAACCTGGAAATTATTATCACTCCCGCTAATTATTTAGCAGGGTTACATCCTCCCCCCACTAATGGTCAGGATGTCCCCATATGACCTAACCTTACATTAGGGGAATGGTATCTCGGGCATGTTCAAATTCTAGTCCCTCAAACCTATTAATTACCCCCCTATGAACTATTATGAGCAGGACTCTTATCTTTGCTTGACTGTGTGCTTTCTTAATCATGTGCATTGGCTGACAGAGTGACATCTGGGTGAACCGGAGAGCAAGAACTTGGGGCAATGTCTCCAGCTGCCTTCGCCCTCTGTATCAGGATTCATTTCCAACGGCATCAAAAGGCCATCGTTGACCTCTTGGTCACTCACAACCACATCATCTTGCACATAAGCATCATTTCTTTGCTCCTCACCATCATGAGCTATTTCATAGCTGGGTGTGGTCTCTTTGTTCTTGGCAGAAGGGAGATCCATGTCAATGGTGTAATAGATCTCATGGTCTTCCTCACTTTCAGAGTCACTTGAATATGTAATGGGTTCACCGGACCCACGTGTTTTTCTTTGCAATGGCTCCTCATCAGCAGTAGGTGGTAACCTCACAAGCTGTCCTATAGGCAGGAGGTGATCTCGGTGGAGGGTTTTCACACTTCCTATGCCTTTCTCAGGTTTCACTTGATAGACAGGGAGATTCGGCATCTTCCCAATCACCACGTATGGAACAGGATTCCATCGGCTTTGCAATTTGTGCTTCCCTTTCAATCCAAGATTCTTGAGAAGGACTCTGTCACCACGGTCAAGGGTCTGGAAACGAACTAACTTGTCATACAGCTTTTTGTTCCTTTGATGGCTCTTGTCTGCTGCTTCAGCTGCCAATTGGTAGGCACTCTCTTAGTCCTGTCTCAGCTTCTTTACATAATGGGAATGTGTGACTTCATTATCATCTGTTAGAGAACTGCCAAACCAAATGTCCACTGGCAAACGAGCTTCTCTGCCAAACATCAGGAAATAAGGAGAATACCCTGTTGCGTCATTTTTATTGTAGGCGTGGACCAAACTAGCAACATGAAGACTCCACTGACGCTTCTGGGAAGTTGACAACGTTCCAAGCATTGAAAGAAGAGTTCGGTTGAAGCGCTCTGGCTGCGGATCACCTTGCGTGGTCCTTGACTTTCTCACTCCTAACAGCTTCAAAAGTTCCCGAATGAGCTTCAAAAGTTCTAAAATCTCGACCTTGGTCTGAGTGGATGCGAGCAGGCAGTCCATAGTGAACGAAATACTTTTCCACTAGGAATTTAGCCACTGTGATCGCCTTCTGATTCTTCGTGGGAAAGGCCAGTAAGTATTGTAGGAAGTGATCTGTCTCTACCAAGATACTTGTGAAACCACAGGAATCAGCTTCTAATGAGAGAAAATCTATGCATACAAGGTTCATGGGACCACTGCTTGTGATCTGATGAAGAGGCGCTGCTTGTGGACTACTGCTCTTTCGCACAATGCACTCTCCACAGTTCCTTACATACTGCTAAACTTCATGTGCCATTTTTGGCCAGTAAAATCTACTTCTGAGGTCCTTGAGGGTTCTCTCGACCCCTAAGTGTCCCAGATCATCATGAAGTGCAGTCATCACTTTTTGTCTGTATCTCTGCGGTAGCACAAGCTAGTGGGTCTCTGAACCAGATGGTCGTTTCTTTACTCGATACAGCAACCCATCTTTGGTGACCAACTTGTCTGCTTCACGTTTCATCCGACCCAGCTCAGGAGTCAATTCTGAGGGCCAGCTGCTAGTGTTGACGGCCTGTTTCACAGCTTTTATGACCAGGTCACTTTCATGTGCGGCCTCAATGTCTTCTCTGCTCAACAGCTCCATCTGCTCTCCTTTCAATGAAGTAGGGAAAGCATAAGCTGTAGGTATGGCTTCTGCAGGGGTGCATAGCTGTTCAGCCAATCTGAAAGGCATCTCTATCGAGTCTTGGACACAAACTCCATTGCAGATCGCTTTGATCCCAGGAAGGTATATGCTTTTCCACTCTACATTGAGGCCATCAATGTAACCCTGCTAAATAATTAGCGGGAGTGATAATAGTTTCCAGGTTAATAATTAGTTCTTTAAATAGTTCATCTAATTGTTCTTAAATTTCCTGGCTTTTATTATATATTTTTTTGTCCCATAGCTCTCTGCGTTGGGAGTCTGCTGGGAAAAGGGGCGGGTCAGAGAAGGAGGAAGTGGGGAAAGAGAGGCCTGAGAAGAAGGTTTTCACACTTCCTATGCCTTTCTCAGGTTTCACTTGATAGACAGGGAGATTCGGCATCTTCCCAATTACCACGTATGGAACAGGATTCCATCGGCTGTGCAATTTGTGCTGCCCTTTCAATCGAAGATTCTTGAAAAGGACTCTGTCATGGTAAAGGGTCAAAGGTCTGGAAACGAACTAACTTGTCATACAGTTTTTGTTCCTTTGATGGCTCTTGTCTGCTGCTTCAGCTGCCAATTGGTAGGCACTTTCTAAGTCCTGTCTCAGCTTCTTTACATACTGGGAATGTGTGACTTCATTATCATCTGTTAGAGAACTGCCAAACCAAACTTCCACTGGCAAACGAGCTTCTCTGCCAAACATCAGGAAGTAAGGGGAATACCCTGTTGCGTCATTTTTATTGTAGGCGTGGACCAAACTAGCAACATGAAGACTCCACTGACGCTTCTGGGAAGTTGACAACGTTCCAAGCATTGAAAGAAGAGTTCGGTTGAAGCGCTCTGGCTGCGGATCACCTTGCGTGGTCCTTGACTTTCTCACTCCTAACAGCTTCAAAAGTTCCCGAATGAGCTTCAAAAGTTCTAAAATCTCGACCTTGGTCTGAGTGGATGCGAGCAGGCAGTCCATAGTGAACGAAATACTTTTCCACTAGGAATTTAGCCACTGTGATCGCCTTCTGATTCTTCGTGGGAAAGGCCAGTAAGTATTGTAGGAAGTGATCTGTCTCTACCAAGATACTTGTGAAACCACAGGAATCAGCTTCTAATGAGAGAAAATCTATGCATACAAGGTTCATGGGACCACTGCTTGTGATCTGATGAAGAGGCGCTGCTTGTGGACTACTGCTCTTTCGCACAATGCACTCTCCACAGTTCCTTACATACTGCTAAACTTCATGTGCCATTTTTGGCCAGTAAAATCTACTTCTGAGGTCCTTGAGGGTTCTCTCGACCCCTAAGTGTCCCAGATCATCATGAAGTGCAGTCATCACTTTTTGTCTGTATCTCTGCGGTAGCACAAGCTAGTGGGTCTCTGAACCAGATGGTCGTTTCTTTACTCGATACAGCAACCCATCTTTGGTGACCAACTTGTCTGCTTCACGTTTCATCCGACCCAGCTCAGGAGTCAATTCTGAGGGCCAGCTGCTAGTGTTGACGGCCTGTTTCACAGCTTTTATGACCAGGTCACTTTCATGTGCGGCCTCAATGTCTTCTCTGCTCAACAGCTCCATCTGCTCTCCTTTCAATGAAGTAGGGAAAGCATAAGCTGTAGGTATGGCTTCTGCAGGGGTGCATAGCTGTTCGGCCAATCTGAAAGGCATCTCTTTCGAGTCTTGGACACAAACTCCATTGCAGATCGCTTTGATCCCAGGAAGGTATATGCTTTTCCACTCTACATTGGGGCCATCTCCCAGAGTACATCAGGATAGAAGGTCAGCATCTATGTTAATCTTTCCAGGTCGGTATTTAATGTCAAAATCATAGGTTGTCAAAGCTGCAAACCACCTATGACCTATAGCGTTTATCTTTGCTGTAGTCAAAACATAGGTGAGAGGATTATTATCTGTCCTCACAGTGAAGCGGGCACCATACAAGTAATCATGGAATTTATCCACTACTGCCCATTTCAGCGATAAGAATTCTAACTGGTGAATGTGATAATTCCTCTCAGAACTGCTCAATCCTCGGCTGGCGAAAGCGACTGGTCGCAGCCCTTCTTGATGTTCTTGATTTAGCACTGCTCCCAGGCCACTTGGGCTAGCGTCAACATGAAGGATGAATGGTTTGTCTGGGTCAGCAAAAGCCAGTACGGGGGCCTGTGTAAGACACTGTTTAATCTGCTCAAACACCTTGGTGCTAGCTTCCGTCCAACTCTGTCCAAACGGTTCGGACTCTTTGAAATGCTGGACGTTTCTTCCTTTGTTCGGTTTCCTTTCTTTTCTTAAAGGAGCATAACCTCGAGTTAGGTCTGTTAGAGGCTTTACGATGGAGGAGTAATTGGCAAAGAAACGGTGATAGTATCCACAGAACCCCAGGAATGACCTTAAGGACTTTATATCATAGGGCTGGGGCCAGTTGGTGACAGCTTCCACCTTTGAGGGATCGGTGGCTATGCCCTCGGCCGACACATTATGACCCACATACTTGACACGGGGCTGACAGAACTGACACATATCCAGCGAGACCTTAAGTCCAGCTTCTTGTTCAGTACTTCAGTACTCGTTGCAGGCCTGGACTCGTTGCTGGCATGCGTTGTGGCCCAGAAAATAAAACACACTCTTCACTCTTTCGAGCAAAATAAAATGTTTTAAAATAGAATCCCACCTCAGTTTGTGACTGAACCTCACTGGGCTAAAAGCTCTGTCTCTCTCCCTCTCTCTGCAACGGCACGGGTGGGGCTGCTCGGGCGACGGGGGTTAGCTTGGGGTGGCTAGGCTAATAGTCCAGTCTCCCACAAGTTCGGCTGGCCAGAATGGCTAACCGCTAGCTTACCGGTTATTCTGAGTGTCTGGTGAACAGGCGAGGTCTTGAGCTCGGGTCGGACACGATAAAGCTTGGCTTTGCTAACCAAACATGTCCAGGGCTAGCTATCCCCACGAGGCTCAGTGCTATCCTTGGCTAGGTTAACGTGCACCTAATTGAGGCTTAAACGTATCTCTGTACGCAGTAAACACAAGTGATAACAGAACATTACCATCATGTCACTTATCTTACAGCCGCGACTTTACAGTTTATCGTGATATTGAGCTAATAACAGGCAGGACTGTATATTTCTCCGTTCGCCATCTAGACCACTCTCTCGAACTTTCTTCTCAGGCCTCTCTTTCCCCACTTCCTCCTTCTCTGACCCGCCCCTTTTCCCAGCAGACTCCCAACGCAGAGAGCTATGGGACAAAAAAATATATAATAAAAGCCAGGAAATTTAAGAACAATTAGATGAACTATTTAAAGAACTAATTATTAACCTGGAAACTATTATCACTCCCGCTAATTATTTAGCAGGGTTACACCTTTAATGGTCGATTTGGTGATGAGAACAATGACTTGTATATTGACTTGGCTGGTTTGTGAGTGGAATATGTCTGGTTTTGTGTGTGTGTGTGTGTGTGTGTGTGTGTGTGTGTGTGTGTGTGTGTGTGTATGTATGTGTGTGTGTGTGGGGGTTTAGCCCCATCTAGTGGGCATTCCATAACTACAACTTACTGAATGAGCTGAAACACTACAGAGACGTTCCTACAGTGCTATTGTGAAAGAAATGCTAAGGCACTGTTTTTATAAACAGGTCAGTTTTTTTTTGGTACAGTTGAGTCCGTCGAGAACTTTCTTCCATTTTCTCGGGCGCACGGGGTCAGTGCGCCGAGTGGATGCTAGATGGCGAGCCAAACCCATGATTAAAGGGGACCATCAACAAAATTCGGAGTCTGAGAATCCTTCTGCTTGACTTTGCTATGGGTTATTTTGCAATTTACTCATCCACAGTATGGTAGGACGAACTTCAGCCATTTATGTGACTTGATCCAAAGGGACTTTAAAGAAACTAATTGTATTTGTCTTTGCAGATAGTGGTAATGTAATAAGGGAATGTTTATAGTGAGTTCTGGTTCATTCTGTTTTGTCATTCTTTGATTTACTGGTGTTTTCTGGTTAACATTTTGTTTTGGTTTCTCATCCCTGGTCTCCACTCTTTCATGTCTTTTGCTTCGTGAGCGAACCTAACTGGTCAATTGGTTAAATATACTGTATTTGTGTTAAGGTAGTTCACTCCACACGTGTTACACAGATCTGCCGAAGGAAACCGGAACGGAGTAGTCTGCTCTTGTACTTGCCTTTACCACTTAGACGTGATGTTTTTATTTAAAACAACACGAAGGTTAAATAAATGTGAAAAGTGTTTCAAGTTGTAGAAGTGTAAGTTTGGAGTAATAAACTGTAGCTAGAGAGCTGCAGGATAATAAGCAGGTCGGATCTGTGCTGAACTAGTGTGGTCTAACTCTCAGTCAGGGATTGTGTGGCAGGAGAATTTTTTTTTTTAAGTTGGTTAATTATATTCCATATTTGTTTGAGATGCTATTGGGAAGTATTATGTATTGAATGATTTTAGATAGTCTAATATTTAAATGTGTAGTATTTTCAATTTCATGTGTATTTTTGTAACAATAAAGGAAGGCGTGAGCTGTGCACACCGTAATTTCGTGTCCATTCTCTCTTTTTTAAGGGAAAATGGTGTTTGTACCCTGCCCAGGTGTCCCCTAGGCCTGAGGCCAGTAACACTAGGAGTCCTCCAAATGAACGGTGTTGCAGTAACTACCACTGCCCGTTCTGCGCACCTGAAGTGGACCATCCTAATGAGTTACATCACATACTCAATCACATAAAACTAGCAGTGGATCATGACGGTAGCTGTTTTTAAATGTTTATTAGGTTTTTTTTGTGTGTTGTTGGTCTGTTGTAACCTGACTAAGTTTAAGTTGATGTTAGTCGAATGTATCAGAAGAACAGTACCATTAATTAGGTCATTTTGTAATCATGCTTATGGATTTTATTAAGTACCCATTATGTTTTTTTACGTTTACATTTAGAATTCATTTTCGTTAAGTGCAATTTGAATTGTAGAGACCAAGCATTTTCACTGCTGTTACTGTACATCAATAATAAAGTTCAAATAATTCTGTATGTAACAGCATGCAGAAGACATTTCGTTAGATTGCCTCTACCTGCAAGTTGTACAACATCCACCTCTGTCAAAGATCTACATTTCGCCACAGAACCACCCTCTGTTGAAAAAACACCCTCCGTTACTGAATCGACCTCTGTCACAGTTATACCGTCAGTTACACATCCAACCTCCATCACAGATCCATCCTCTGTCAGATATACCCTCAGCTACACATCCAACTTCCCATCACAGATCCAGCCTCTGTCACAGACATACCCTCAGCTGCACATCCAACCTCCATCACAGGTCCAGCCATTTATATTTACGGCATTTAGCAGATGCTTTTATCCAGAGCGACTTACAACTGTGTCTAGTGTTCCATTGGATAATATTCCAGAAAAAGAGCACTGCCTGGCAACCCCAGC
Source organism: Prochilodus magdalenae (assembly GCA_024036415.1). Lineage (NCBI taxonomy): Eukaryota > Metazoa > Chordata > Actinopteri > Characiformes > Prochilodontidae > Prochilodus > Prochilodus magdalenae. The sequence continues at coordinate 779,335 of JAMWET010003618.1, read as the reverse complement.
CTAATGCTCATACCTGTAGAAAAGTGGAACACAATACACACAGCTTACACCTCTACTAGTGCTTACTCACCTAAGTCTATTACGAAGAGATGGTTCTTCAGTCTGCGTTTGAGGACCGCGAAAGACTCCGCTATTCACACGCCCAGTGGGAGTTTATTCCACCATCTGGGAGCCAGGACAGAGAAGAGTCTGGATGATTGTCTTCCATGAGTCCTTCGGGATGGCGGTTCGAGTCGAGTTGTATTTGAAGCTCGAAGGGCTCGAGGTACAGATTGACTCTTCACCATTGCCATAAGGTAAGGAGGCGCCGGTCCATTCTTGGCTTTGTAGGCGAGCATCAGAGTTTTAAATCTGATGCGGGCAACAACAGGAAGCCGATGAAGGGAGCGCAGCAGTGGAGTGACGTGGGTGAACTTTGGAAGATTGAAGATGAGCTGAGCTGCTGCATTCCGGACCAGTTGCAGGGGCCTGATGGCCCATAGAGGAAGACCAGCCAGGAAGACTAGCCTTGAAATGACCAGAGACTGGACAAGCAACTGGGTGGCCTCATGAGAGAGGAAGGGTCGTATCCTCCGGATGTTGTAGAGGAGGAATCTGCATGACCGAGTCAGGTTCGCTATTTGAGCTGAGAACGATAACTAGCCATCCAGAATCACTCCAAGTCCTCAGCTACACATCCAACTTCCCATCACAGATATACCCTCAGCTGAACATCCAACCTCTGTCACAGATATACCCTCAGCTGCACATCCAACCTCCATCACAAGTCCGGCCTCTGTCACTGAGAAACCCTCAACTGCACATCCAGTCTCCATCACAGTCCCAGCCTCCGTGCAGATACCTTCTATCACAGAAACACTTTCAGCAGCAAGGCATGTTAGTGTACAAAAAAAGTTCAGTGCTCTTGCTGCAGACTTACACTTCACAAAAAAAAATTAATATACATATCTGTGTATTGGTACTGTCGAACTGAATGGTTCACCTTTGGTGGTGGTTTGCTTTTTTCATAGTAAATGTTTTTTATTATTCTTAAATTAATAAATAAATAAAATTAGGATAAATAAGAGTCTAGTACTACACATTGTAGGTAAATCCAACTACAAAGCATCAAAGTGAGTAGGGGTGGGGGGGATGAAATGAAAAAGATACTTGAAGACAATACTGAAAGATAATACTGCTTGATTAGCTTCCTGCTATTAGCTTTCTTACCGCATACATTCATCAGTAACTAAATCTGCAAGGTAGGAGTGGACAGTAAGAGGACATGGTGTTTAAACACTCCAGCAGCACTGCTGTGTCTGATCCAATCACACCAGAACAATAGACACTAACACACCACCACCATGTCAGTGTTACTGCAGTAATACTGTTATGTGGGGGTCCTGGAAAAAAAAACTGCGAGTGGTAGTTGCTAGAATGCAGCATAAGAGTAATTACAAGATAAAAGACTCAGATATATGTTGCATCTTCTACACATATGCTTAAAATCCAAGGCATTCATAAAGAATTAAGTTCCTGACTTACTTTATATGGTTTATATTGGATGTTAGCTAGACTTAGTTAAAAGCATCTGCCTCTAGATGGTGCTATTGGGTTTTTAAGCTAACTGTGGATGAGTGAGGAGAAAACCTAGGAATTTAAAAGATATTACCTGTATATATATATATATATATATATATATATATATATATATATATATATATATTACCTGTCATAATCAAGAATTAAAAAACTGATTACATACTTAATTGATCCTGTATTGGAAGCTAGCTACAGAGTCCCTCTCAAGGTTTCTTCCTTTCACTCTGAGGGAGTTTTTCCTTGCCAATATCATGCTTGGCTTACTAATGATCACTAGAGTGTGGATTTTCTGCAAAGCTGCTTCGTAAAACATCTGTTATTATCCCTCTCCTGTTTATTTCTGTTCCTGTATAAGTGTTTCCTTTCGTTCGAAAACGTCATCTTGGCGTTTCCTTTGTTTGCTTTTGTTTCTCCCTCTCATCCACTAAACCCTAGACCTTCACAGTTAAGCAAAACAGTTCACTTCTCACACACACAGTTTCACGTTCATCCACATCCAGGAAGTTTACACCCCCAACCGCACCGTGACAGTTATTAAAAGTATAATATCCTTGACTTGAAAAACAGCCTAGTTTCCTTCCCACAACAAACAAACCACACTTAGACACTTAATCACATTTGTGCCAGTAATAAAGAATACTTAACAAGTTTAATGAGCATTTAAATATTTATTCAGGTCCTTAAATCAACAAGAACGTCTAGCCGTGTTACCAGAGCCTTTATATTTCCTATGACCAGCATTAGGAATAAACAATCTCTGATTTCAATTTGAATTAACAAACAAACATACAATACTAAATACAGTCTTGCTTAGAAAATATATGTCAGAAATATTTTCTGAACATTGATACATGTTAATTTGTCAACTGTAAATAGACTTGTAGTGCTCCTTAGTCAGACTATGAGCTACCATACATCAGCACATCCTCAAAGCTAAACTTTTAGTTTAATTTGAAAGCGTAATGAACAATTAAAGTGTGAAGTAATGCCATAAAACACCCAAGCATGGAAAAAACTTTGACTTTGTGGTTAAATAGATGCTAATGCCTGCATCTTACTCATTCAGTATTTTATCTTAAACTGAACGTTTCTTGGCAAACAGATGATTTGGATCTCTGTTGCGCATACTGGGTTGAATTTTGAACATGGGTGGTACCAGAGGCCAGCGAAAACTCTCCTGGCTTTCCGTCCCAGCCTGGCCAGTTCCATAACTCTCTGGGCATGAGTTCTTTTGCAGCAGCTGGAAGAGGGTGTCCATGTCAGGGCCCAGTCTTGCTACCAGCCCTGACCGAACCACACCCACTGTGTCCTCATCACACTTCATTAGGCTCTGCAGCAGGGTACTGTAGTACCTGTTACACAGACACATCACTCGCAATTACAAAATATTCAAACATGCTTAGCCAAGCAATTAGCCATTGGCTGGTAACTTGCTAACCTGGTATCTCTTAATTTGAGTCATGATTAAATGATTGTTGTCTATCAACATTACAAAGTCTACACATGAAGCAATGTGAACCATGTATGAGAACATATTTCTGACATCTAGTATCAGACATATCGCTTTGTTCAGAATGACTAAAGAGTTAGTAGAAAGTTATATTGTAGTAAACAAGAACAATCAAAGAGATCTTTAGGTAATCAAATTAGTCGGTTTAGTTATTATATTATTATTATTATTATTATTATTATTATTATTATTATTGTCATTGTCATGTTGTGTCCCTCTGCAAGATATACACTATTTTGCCAAAAGTATTCGCTTGTCTGCCTTTAAATACATATGAACTTGAGTGGCATCCTATTCTTAATCCATAGTGTTTTAATATGATGTTGGCTGACCTTTTGCAGCTATAACAGCTTCAACTCCTCGAGCAAGGCTTTCCACAAGGTTTAGGAATGTGTTTATGGGAATTTTTGACCATTCTTCCAGAACCACATTTGTGAGGTCAGAGACTGATGTTGGACGAGAAGGCCTGGCTCGCAGTCTTCACTCTAATTCATCCCAAACATGTTCACGTGGGTTGAGGTCAGGTATAGGCCAGTCAGGTTCTTCCTGGCAACTGCCAAACCCAGACATGTCTATTGGATTGCTAGATGGAGAAGCGTGATTTGTCACTCCCAAGAACACGTCTCTGCTGCTCTAGAGTCGACACTTTGCATTGCGCTTAGTGCTGTAAGGCTTGGATGTAAGCTGCTTCGCCATGGAAACCCATTCCATGAAGCTCTCTGCACTATTCTTGAGCTAATCTGAAGGCCACATTAAGTTTAGTGGTCTCTTGCGATTGACTTTGCTAAAAGTTGGCAACCTCTGTGCACTATGCACTTTAGCATCCGCTGACACCCCTCTGTTATTTTACGTGGCCTACCACTTTGTGGCTGGGTTGCTACCATTGCCAATCACTTCAACTTGTTATAATACCACTGACAGTTGACTGTGGAATATTTAGTAGTGAGGAAATTTCACGACTGTACTGGACAGGCAGCATCTTATCATGGCTCCACACTGGATTTCACTGAGCTCCCGAGAGTGATCCATTCTTTCATTCTTTTAATGATTTGTATGGGTGAGTGAATATTTTTAGCAATAAAGTGTACTTTCTAAAATACACGTAGGTTAAACAAAAACAAAGGCATTCCTGACAGTACGGCACTATGAATTTATAAAAAGTGTTTTAAATACTATTATCACATTATAGAACATTACTAGCCAACTAGTAACCAAAAAAACACTGTAGCACATTAAGGTGTATGCTGGTGATGAGACTCATCCCTAAATGAATGTAAAATCATTGCTTACTGTGATTATGGTCAATTCAATATCAAGCATAAACATTCCCCCCTGTAGATGGGTATGTCGTAAAACCATCATCTCATAGGTGACTAAAATAGGTGTCTATATACAGCGTAGCTGTGTATATGCAACACTACACTAGCGCTTCTACTTATTTCTTTGGTGTTGATGTGATGCTGAGTTTGAGGGGCGGTACTGAGCTTGATCAAAGATTAAACAACCCTGCTCTATACCAAATATGCATTATTTATTTATATATAAATTACACATTCTTTATTAAGTGGGTGTGTTTTGTTTACATAGTTATATATTTTACATCTGTATGTGTAGACTGTACCCTCACAAGGTTTCTCCCCAGACGAATTTACACCGGACTACATAATGCATTATATCATATATCCCAGCTCTGTCCTGTGGTGTGCCTAGTGAATTAAGTGTGCCTAATGCAACTAATTCAAAGGTAGTTAGAAAAACATTACATCTATCCCATCAGGTGGGTTACAAAAAATGGTGTTGACGGAACATCTGTGGTTAGGAACTAAACTGCCAAACAAACAGCAAAGCCAATGCATAATGCACACCTTAACATTTAAAAATGTTATAGATAGATAATTTTTGATGCTATATTGCATATGTTATTTAATTCAGTTATTATGTGTAGAAGTCTTGATTTATCTTTGCTATTATTTAATAGGATTTTGATCTCTACGTATTAGACAAAAGTCTAGGCTAAAACTTAACACGTGTCAGTGCCAAGAGATACTGGGAGAACTGGATTACCTGTTTGGAAAATATCTGGGCACCTGGACAACTTCTCCAATGGCATCAGGGTTGGAGCGGGCCACTTCACAGATGCCCAGCTTGCTGTAGCATTCCTCTTGCACCTCAGTAATCATCGTTTGGAAGGTGGCACAGCGTCGGATGGTCTGATAAACCTTGGAGGTTATGCCTTTGGCAATGCACTTAATGCTTTCCTTGACAAAGGTCTTGCCCTGAATGAGATTCAAATACCTTTTTATGGGTTTGGACTTCTTTCATGCAAGTAAATATTGTAGCCCAATAAGCCTGATTTCATCATAGCATATTGAATAATTTGTATCCTTAAAATTCATTACCTCTGTGTTCAAGACTGCCGCAGTGTTGAGGAAGATGTTGCACAGGTCATGCATACCATCAGTATCACAAGTAGAATTTTCCAGGCAGGCAAATGCTGTACAGCCCACTTGCAGAGCACTGGTCAGACAGCGGGTCACTTCAGCTACCAGGAAAAAGAAAATGGCAAAAATATAAATAATTAAATAAAAATAGCTAAACAAAATGTTAAAATCTTAAAATACAAAATACACTTTAAATATGGAAATACTTTCTAAACAATCTATGCAACATGGTTTTGCACCTAGATAGGAAACTTACATTGACCATTGACTGAAAACCGAGCTCGTCTCACTGCAGGTTCATGGCTGTCTGTGTCGAAGGCAGACACAGCCAGAAAAAAGAACACAAGAAATCCACATTTAAGAAGCATTTTTGAAGCTGTGACAGAAATGTTCCCTGTTCTCTGATACAACCCTGAGACAACCCTCTTCATGTTTGGGGTGGGTTGAAAACGTCTATTTATACAACTTGCCCGTTTTAGGGTAACGGGTCATAAATCCCGTGATTTGGGCCCTTGTCCAATCAGAGGCCAATATCTCTGAGCCAAGTGATGCCTGCGTGGATCCTAAAACTTTCCATGCCTTCATAAATATTCATGGCTTATGCTGACTATCACCACCCCCACCGTTTAGAAATGTTAGTTGCCAAAGTTATGCATGGACTTTAAAATATATTGAATTAAATTAAGAAATAAGCTTAACAATGTGTTGCCACATATTACCTGATAGTGAAAATTATACTATTACTAGTTTATGTAATGTCATGTAACACACAAGGCATTCATGCCATATGCATTAACAGTACAGCAACACCTTTTATTTTGATAATGTGATTAAACGTTAATTAGTGCGCGGAGTTAGGATAACTGAGTTATGTTACGGTATTGCTGTTACTTTGTCATGTAACAAGTAATGTGTTAACAGTAAAAACAGTGTGTTAACCCATTCACCTGTGTTGGCATGTGTCATATAGGCATGTTTACTGGTGTTTGTTAATGTTTACCATCAGCGGAAAACTGACAGGTTTTCCTAACCCCCTACCCATGTTCCCTAGCATAATAATCCTCTAGCTAGCCACCAAGCATTAGAGTCCCAATTTTGTGTCTTCCTTGTTAATGTTGCATTATAATAGTCAATAAATATATAGAGATATAAAAGCCACATAGATGTATTGAGATATTAAACTCATTAAGTTAGAAGTCCAGAATATGACTGTGATGAGGAGGAGGATGATGATGATGATGATGATGATGATGATGACGATATTATAGATTGTAAAGAATCGAAGGCTTTGCAGATGTGACTGGGCCTAGTTGCAATGTTTACATTATAAAAAGGCTTTTATGAGATCTAGAACATGGGTTACATAGAAACAGTAAAACATTCACTTAACAGTCACTTAATTAAACAGTGATTTATGTTATTATATGAAACAATGATTCTATAATAATATTGTGGCATCAATTTTAGGAAACGTAATGCAGTAGATTATGTACAACAGTAGAAACTGAACTGCAGTGTTTGCCAGCGCAAACTGCTGTGATAGCACACAGATCTCTCTGCATGCAACCATACAAAGTACCCCACAGTCCAGCACAGAATCATACAAATAACACAGATGCACTAATGTGGCTTTCTGCAGCACTAAATTTGTTATTATTATTATTATTATTATTATTATTATTAGGTATCCAAGCACTTAATGTCTAGGGACTCTCTTGGAATTGTTAGGATTATTCTTCCTATTAGGGATCTAGGCACAAGACTTCCAGGTTCCGTCCAGGATGAAGTGACTAAGTGGGGTGTTAAAACTGAGGGGGCAGGTCTCTTTATCCAGTAAATCAGTGTCTTTTGTTTTTTTAATTACCAGCAGGTTAATTTATTAAGATTGCTTGCTGTTTTCCTTTATTTGAGGGGGTAAAACTGGTATTAAACTTGAGTGTCAATGCACATGACTCATAACACCAACCTGCTAAAATCAACAAAATAGTATCTAACAGCTTTAGGATCGTTAGATAAATGTCTTCTCTGTGGATTACTGCAAAGAAAAAACTATATTAGGGCTAAAAAAAAAATTAGCACAACAATCCAGCACCCTGAGCGTAAGTGATGTGTTCTGTCTCTCTTCTTCACTTCATTTGTGTCCGGGGACAGTGCTGTACTGCCCTATGCATATGGCCTTAATTTTCCCATTTGAAGAAATCTCTCAGAGACTAAAGTCAGCTTTCTTATTTGTCATTTGTCCACCCACATTAAATGGTGCTGTAGGTACATTATAGGTCTTACCTTTTTCACTAATAAAAACAATTCCTGAAGTAAATTATCACATATTTGACACTGGACCACAGCAGTCAGTCAAGCGCACACAGTCAAGCATGATGTTTAAAATAAACAGGAAATCACAACATGAAGGGGACTGACCATAAATGATAGAAAATTATATTATGGTTTTATGCAATAAGCTAAACATGTAATGTAATGAGTAAAAACAAATAACTCCTTAAAAAGGAAGACTGTCAGACAAATTAGCAAATAGTTTTTTAAATTACAGTCAGATTTGACTGCAGTCAAGTTGACATTTGATAACTAATTCAAACACAATTCATAATTCAAATTTTAATGGCCATTATTAGTAAATACACCACAAAAAAATATACAGAATTTTAAAAACATAATGTACATGTAATTGCAAGACTGGGGGAACCTACACTGCAAAATCTGCTCTAAGAAACACTTTGGATTGTTACACATGGATGTACTCTAGGGTGCATTATTACTCAGGATCTGCCTAAAAGGGGGCGACACTGTAGGGTTTTGAGCTTATTGAACAATATGGTTGCCATATGCAAATGAATGTTTCTAGATCAGAGCATGTTACATTAAACAGCTAAAATTCAACAATTCTTCAACAACATATGCAGCTACTATTACCATTATTATAATAATAACAGTAATATCACCAATAACTTAAATAAAATCTATAGAATTCAGCATTTAGGTGTTACAATCAAATAATTATTAGACACAACCAAACAACTCTTACAGTTATTAAATTATTCTTATGCTTCTTTTCATATTCACAGTGGAAATGCGACAGTGTAACTGGTTGTGTCAAACCCATAGCCATGCTATAAATTGAAGTATGATATGAATAGTTTAAAATCTGTATCATATTTTACATTTAAAAACCAATACTAGGCCACTTTGGAGCATAGGTCTACCAACAAACACCAGACAACACTGAAAACCAGAAAACTGCAGGTATGTTTTTATTAAATGTTCAAAGGCAAGCTGACTTTAGGGACGGGCAAATGTCAAAATAATAAACAGAACAACTAAAGATCACAAAATCTAAAACCTAACCAAACTAAACCTAAAACAAAGAGAAACTGATTAGGGACAAAGGGACTAATCCTGTTGTTTAGTGGTGTTAACTGTTAATTTAAGTCATGAGTACATGTTTTTCATGTTATTCTGTGTTGGGATATGAGGCCATTATGTGGGTGTTTTATGTTAGGGGTTGGCCACTGTCAGGGTGAAGTGTATGGTTAATTATGTGATGCAGGGGCAGCAGCATGCCCTCACCTAGCCAAGGAAATTTGTTCAGGCTGTGTTGGGTCATCGGGTCAGTGTATTTTATTCATGTTATTGTTGGTTATTTAAACATCACCAGCAGCATGAGGTGTGTGGTTGTTGATGGCCTCCCCTGCGTTCAGCATTATGTATTTGCCTTTTTGGCTGCCTGTTTAATAAAAAGCATGTCTTGCCGCAGAATCATTGCCTCCCTTGTGTCTTACCCTCTAAAATAACAAAAAATAAATAACCAATAAAAGTACAAAAAAGAAGATAAAAATGCAAAGATTTTTTTTAAATGTTGCACCTTTGTACCAAGAGATCTTTCTTTAGTATGGGAAATATGGTTGGAGTTTAAGGTGAGTTGGTCCCACTCTGACCATGCATACGATTACCTCTAGGACCTTTCCACACATTTTCCTCTACAGGTTTAATTACACTGATAGTGATCAAAGAGCTTACCACTGGAGGAAATGGGACTGCTATTTGCGTTTTACTGCCTTTGTTCACACTGTTTCCTGAAGGTTGGTGGAATGGTATTGGAAAAGGCTAATTAGTACAGACTAAAAATAAAAGAGGTGGAAAAAGTACAGATAAAGGTATAGATAATGGATAAAGATCAGTTAAAGCGGGCATACTGAGCCAAAAATCGTATGGAGTATTTATTTAAAACTATCGTCACAATCTAATTCAAGCTAATATTTTAACAATTGATATTAATCATACTCACCCAGACTAGCAAACCTAGCTCATCTAGCTCATCAAATCAGTACAACACAATTATTCTACTCTCCCTGCAGTGACATGCTGCACCCCTGCTCTTTATCTTCTTTAACACACTACACTCTTACTCCTAATCTTCCTCACCAATACAAATACACTCCTGCTAATACAATTCTACATCTTTATCAGCAGTGTGGGCCAGAAGGACATGATTTATTGGAAAAAAGTGTTTTCCTGATGTACTGCCACAAAATCATTATTTTATTTAGACATATATATATATATATATATATATATATATATATATATATATATATATAGTATTTCACAAAATTGAGTACACCCTCACATTTGTGTAAATATTTTATGAGATCTTTTAATGGGACCACACTGAAGATATGACACTTTGATACAATGTAAAGTACAGTCATGGCCAAAAGTTTTGAGAATGACACAAATATTATTTTTTACAAAGTCTACTGCTTCAGTTTTTATAATGGCAATTTGCATATACTCCAGAATGTTATAAAGAGTGATCAGCTTAACAGCAATTAATTGCAAAGTCAATATTTGCCTAGAAAATGAACTTTATCCCCCAAAACACATTTCAACTTCATTGCAGCCCTGCCTTAAAAGGACCAGCTAACATCGTTTCAGTGATTGCTCCATTAACACAGGTGTGGGTGTTGATGAGGACAGGGCTGGAGATCAGTCTGTCATGATTAAGTAAGAATGACACCACTGGACACTTTAAAAGGAGGCTGGTGCTTGGCATCATTGTTTCTCTTCTGTTAACCATGGTTATCTCTAAAGAAACATGTGCAGTCATCATTGCACTGCACAAAAATGGCCTAACAGGGAAGAGTATCGCAGCTAGAAAGATTGCACCTCAGTCAACAATCTATCGCATCATCAAGAACTTCAAGGAGAGAGGTTACGTTGTTGCCAAAAAGGCTCCAGGGCGCCCAAGAAAGACCAGCAAGCGCCAGGACCATCTCTTAAAAGTGTTTCAGCTGCGGGATCGGGCTACCAGCAGTGCAGAGCTTGCTCAGGAATGGCAGCAGGCAGGTGTGAGTGCATCTGCACACACTGTGAGGCGGAGACTCTTGGAGCAAGGCCTGGTCTCAAGGAGGGCAGCAAAGAAGCCACTTCTCTCCAGAAAAAACATCAGGGACAGACTGATATTCTGCAAAAGGTACAGGGAGTGGACTGCTGAGGACTGGGGTAAAGTCATTTTCTCTGATGAATCCCCTTTCCGATTGTTTGGGACATCTGGAAAACAGCTTGTTCGGAGAAGACGAGGTGAGCGCTACCACCAGTCTTGTCTCATGCCAACTGTAAAGCATCCTGAAACCATTCATGTGTGGGGTTGCTTCTCAGCCAAGGGAATCGGCTCTCTCACAGTCTTGCCTAAAAACACAGCCATGAATAAAGAATGGTACCAGAATGTCCTCCGAGAGCAACTTCTCCCAACCGTCCAAGAGCAGTTTGGTGATCAACAATGCCTTTTCCAGCATGATGTAGCACCTTGCCATAAAGCAAAGGCGATAACTAAATGGCTTAGGGAACAAAACATAGAGATTTTGGGCCCATGGCCTGGAAACTCCCCAGATCTTAATCCCATTGAGAACTTGTGGTCAATCATCAAGAGACGGGTGGACAAACAAAAACCTACAAATTCTGACAAAATGCAAGCATTAATTGTGCAAGAATGGACTGCTATCAGTCAGGATTTGGTCCAGAAGTTGATTGAGAGCATGCCAGGGAGAATTGCAGAGGTCCTGAGGAGGAAGGGTCAACACTGCAAATATTGACTTGCTTGCATTAACTCATTCTAACTGTCAATAAAAGCTTTTGTTACTCATAATATGATTGCAATTATATTTCTGTATGTGATAAAAACATCTGACAAACACACATAAAAACCAGAGGGCAGCAGATCATGTGAAAATATAATATTTGTGTCATTCTCAAAACTTTTGGCCATGACTGTACAGTTTCTTTTAACAGTACCCTCAAAATAACTTCACACAGTCAATAATGTCTAAACTACTGGCAATGAAAGTGAGTAGACTTCTAAGTGGAAAATGCCCAGTTAGCCAGTTTCGCTCCCCGGTGTCATGTGACTCGTTAGTGTCACAAGGTCTCAGGTGTGAATGGGGAGCAGGTGTGTTAAATTTGGTGTTCTCGCTCTTACACTCCAATACTGGTGACTGGAAGTTCAACATGGCACCTCATGGCAAAGAACAAATAATTGTTACTCTACATAAAGACAGCCTAGGCTATAAGAAGACTGCCAACACTCTGAAACTGAGCTTCTGCACGGTGGCCAAGATCATACAGCAGTTTAACAGGACAGGTTCCACTCAGAACAGGCCTCGCTATGGTCGAACAAAGATGTTGCGTGCACATGCTCAGTGTCCAGAGGTTCTCTTTTATAAATAGGGGGTCAGCCTGTCAGTGCTCAGACCATACACCGCACACTGTATCAAATTAGTCTGCATGGCTGTTGTCCCAGAAGTAAGAGTCTTTTAAACATGATGCACAAGAAAGCCTGCAAATGTGACCTTTGTTAGTGTATAAGCTCGACTACGCCACCTGGGGAGTTTCGCAACATACACACTACAGCCAGTATCCTTAATAAAAAGGGGCAGGGTTCACATGAGGCCAAGACAAGCTCAATTGAGGGGTTAAATCAATAAAGTAAAAAACAAAGGAAATAAATAAATCAACACAGGACTGTAATCACAAATAATGAAATAATAAATCAAAATAACTAAACTAATAATAACATCGTTGATTTAACCATCAAGCGAAATAACCATAGGCAAAACAGCAGAGGACTGGGGAGACTCTGCTCAGCGCCACCTAGGCCCTTCCAGTGGTGACACTCCCAAGCACCTTCAAGCTTGCATTACCAACATGTGGGACTTGCTCCAATTACACTGCTTCCAGTGTCAATAGTAAAACCCAATTTTCGTGCCTAACCGTATGACGCGGTTTGCTAAAACCCACCCGTTGTCAGGCACGCCAACATGCACCTTCCAGCCAACCGTACTCATATTGACGTACATCAGCAGTTTTATAAGCGATGTTCCAAGTTTCAGGCTACGGCTAACAGGTAGCAGCGTGGTAAATCAACGGGGGGAGGAACACCCATTTTCCGGCAGAACCCCTCGACACTGTCTAAGCAGCAAGTCCCGCAGTAACACGGCTCAACAAACAAGGGAAGCACGAGCTTCCTCGACCTGTGTAGCTGTGTGTATATGTGTATATATATATATATATATATATATATATATATATATATATATATATATATATATATATATATATATATATAGCCAGTAAGCATTTATTTATTAGAAAACTCCACCATAAGAATAAATCTAAACAAACAAATAAAGAATAAACTGTGCAATATTTGTATTTCCAAACCTCTTACCAAACAGGTGCCATCCAGTGGCTGGGGGTGGCTTTATGTTAATTATATTAAGTGAGTTGATGGTAGAATTAAATGCATACTTGCGGTTTAAATATATGCTAAATGTATATTCATGCTACAACTGGGGATCTCTGAGAGTTCAGAAAACAACATTGTATTTTCCAAGTATTTTCTTCTAATGAACACTTTAAAAAGATTATAACAGGATCATTTGCTGATGTGTAATTAGAGTCTTCCTGGAGGGGCTGTGTCTGTGGCCATGACAACTGCTTGACTCATTTGAGTGGTACTATGCATTTACATTGATATTCAACCTTTTGAACCTGTGAGCACACAGGTCCTTAATAAAATAGTCATCCCTGATTTCTAATTTCACACAAAGACTGTAGGTACCATTATTTTTTGAAAGCCATTCAACATAAAACCTAACAAACTGTCTGTCAGTTTTGCTAAAAAATAACCTGATAAGCTGCAATGCTAAAACTATAGCTGGTAACACATATAACAGAACAGTGTTATATATTATATGCTGCAATTAGCATCAACATGGCGCATTCCTGGCAACCACTTAAATACTGGCACTGCTGACTTTTAGTTGCTTTCCAAGTATTGTTCAGGTTGCTCCCATGATGAGCTACAAAGAGCATACATGCATAACGCATAGCCTACACATTTTATACTTGAGTCATGAAATACGTTATTTCAAACCCAGCTGTCCAGCTGTTTATTGACTTTTGTCATGTTTAATGGTGGAGGGACAAACGGCAGCAGACAGACAGAGAGAGAATTTAAAGACAGTTTTATTGTTTTACAAATTAGACAAGTTCTCTAGTTCTGTGTCTCACAAACCCAAATAATATGCGATATTCTACTTCCTAATCATCTTTTTAACAAAATTGGTGGTGCTTTTATACAATTATTCTGGAATAACTATTTCCAAAATGTTTTTTATGAACCATTAACAAAATTCTGTCTATATTTGACAAATCTACAAATCCTTTGACTGTGCATGACTTCACTGTTATAATGCCCTAGTTATATATTCCTGATTATTCACTCATCTTGCTAAAATGAATTTTTGAAAATAGTAGAATGATGCAGTCATTAGTTTTGGGTGGCATTAAGGATAGAACTGAACTGTGAAGTAAAGTATAATTAAGTAATTTGCTCACATTTCTAATCATGTAAAAAAAAAGTTAAGGTAACAAATATCAACTTTAAGATGACACTTTTTTAAAAACATGATTAGAAATGTGAGAAAATGAATAGAATATGAATGTATTAATTAGAATATGTTGCTAACTGCTTCACTATACATGCTAAATTCTTTATTCTTAAACAGACATTTCATCAGATCCTCAGCCAAACCACTACTCTGATCCCTACATCTTAAGGAAACTGGGAAAAGTAATATCATTTTGAATTATTATAACTGGCTTAATAAAGAAACTTACAGATTGACTGGATTTTCTTGTTGTGATAGTGTGTGTAAATGTATATTCAGTCTAGTTCAATTAAATTCAAGTTTATTGTCATTATATAAATACAAGTTTGTAGACCATAATGAAACACTGTCAGGCTACTTCTCTAGTGCAGTAATTAAACAAGTACATATTTTAATAATAAAAGTGCAAAGACAAATCAGACACAATACAATATGTTCATAAACAGATGTGCAAGGGCAGTAACTGTGCATCAGTATGTTAGAATATTAGGACTGAGGTGCAAACAGCAGTCAGCATATGCAGTACAGTTAAATACAGCTTAGTGTTACGTGTACAAATTAAGAAGTACAGTATGTTGAGGTAGCTAGTGTGCAATTAAGTATGTGGTGGAAAACAGTAGATGTGAAGTAGTGTCCAGCCCAGGTAGTAGGAATAGCAGCTAGTATTCAGGTAAACATCTATATGTATGTATGTGTGTGTGTGTTTTCAATATGTGTTTTTTTATTATCAAGTGCAGTCTGTTTCTACATTACTGAGACCTTGGTCGGTCATGTGCTGTATCTGTACAAATAGAAATGACTTCACTCTCTAGCTCGCTAGGTGGCAGTAATGCACCATACTCTACTAACGCCCTGCCAAACGGCAATAGCACAAAAGAAGACGGAGAAGCGTGAACACAACATTCAAAATGGCGTCCTGCATGGGGGATAGCAATTCTGACAGGCAGCTTGAGTTGTATCCTTGCAGTATACTTATCACAGTCTTTGCTGCTGTTGTTGTGTTCATGTTGTGTTAATCTTTTACGTGTTGCTTTTTTTCTTTAGCCTAGAAAATACATTATATAAATCTGGACTAGAGTATCTGCGATAGGCAGATCAGTAGAGTTGCAGTGTTGGTTAGAAGCCGAATGGTTGCTTAATTTGTTTAAGATAATTTCGTGCAACTTTAGGTAGCACAGAATCGTGGATGAAGAACAGCTTGATGGCTGAAATGTGTTTCGAAAGGCATGTCCGTTTCTCTCATTCTAATCGTTTTATTTTCTGCTGGTTGCATGTGGTCGCTTTTTATTTACAAAACTCAAATAAACACTGAGGGAGGGTTAATTCTGTGTTAAGTCCATATTTATGTTTAAATATAACCAGAAACACCAAGCAGTAAAAATCTAGATAGCGGCAGAGGTTAATTGTGTTAATGTGTTCCCTTAACTCCCATAGTGTACATAAAGTATATATGGCAACTAAACAAGCAAACAAACAAATTAATTAATTAATTAATAAGAAAATCCTCCACATGCACCAGTTGTATGAACAACCTTCCTTTTACTTTAAAGTAGGCACAGGCTACCTGCTACCTTAATATCAATACTTCAGGTCTGGTGTTTTCTTTTTACGATTCTGGCTCAAAAATGAAAACATCTGTATCATTTCTTTCTTTATTAAGTAGCATGCTTGTGTAATTCAAAAAATGTCAATAAAAAAAAGGATGATGCTGTAGTATAGGAACAACATTTCCTTTCACCCGTCTTTCAAAAAAAGTTGAGTAATAAGAACATATTGTGCAAACGTGAGACTTGACTGTGCGTTTTAATCGAAATGCATTTCTGCACTAACCATCAAAAGACTCCCAAGCAAAGGTTTAATAAGATTTAACATATGAGTACTAGTGAGTAACATGGTGCTCATTGGCCTGTACTACTATAAGCTGCCTTGTGAACACCCAGCAGAATATTAGATATATGTATTATTCTTTATTCTTTACCTTTTGCCTGGTGTATATATATATATTTATATACATATATTTATATACATATATGTGTGTGTGTATATATATATATATATATATATATATATATATATATATATATATATATATATATATATATAATGCGCTTTTAAATGTAACTTTTGATATATTCATCTAATGAAAAAATGTAGTTTCTTTATTTTTCTGTTCACATATGAAATACTAGTTTCAATGATGTTCATTTAAATGTTAAAAAAAAAAAGTACAGAATCTGAAATTCTTTCCACAAATTTTAAAGTACTGTACCTGTAGCAATGTTAGTATTGAATTATTATCTTTGATATTAAATTAAAAGGAAAATCAGTGGTATTGTTTTTCAGAGGGTTGGAAAGCGCTTCTGATTTTACGGGTACTGAGTTAATTACGTTAATGATAGCATTGTCTATTGAGTTTAAAGAAATTGGCTTAATTCTCACCAGCTCACTTTTATGCATATGGACTTCCTAATTAAAACTTAAAAACTAGAAATGTTTGTATTAATACAAAACTGACATCTGAGCTATGATGCAGTGAAAACTGGTAAAATGCAGTGAAAACTAGATGGGAAAACAACACTTTGATCATAGACTGCACAGGTTTTAAATGAAAGGTTAAATGGAAAGTTGTAGGGAAACTGGCTGATGATTTTAGGTGCCCTCTACAGTAGAATAGTTAAAAGTTTTTGGATGAGCACTAAAAATTCATCGTTTTACTTTGTTGGTGTACATCCTTGGTCACAGTACATATTTATTCATTGTATCTTAGTACATTTGTTTGCCTGTACTGTTTTTTTTTTTTTGCACACCTTTAACTGTTTTCTGAATGTTGGCTCTATAAGGATGTGGACAGGAAAAAGTAATGTTAGTAAATAATATCCTGTTTCATGTATAATTCATATAATATGCTGTTTTCTCCCTCTGGCCCACCTATCATTCACCCAATTTGGAAGGAAAATGCATTATGATTTCTGTGATTTAGAAAAAAGGTCTTTTGTCATTGTTATTTAATGCTTAAGATTATTTTAGTTTATAAATTGCTGCTCAGTGTGCTTCACATCATAACCTTGTTAAATGCCTTATTTGGTGATGATTCTTCACCTGAAAGACATTTCCTTTACTACTAAATCAGTATGTTAGAAGTTCCCTTTCCATCTCAAAGAGAGGCATCCATTGCAGTCCAGTCTTTGTTTCCAGATCGCGAGCCTAGGAAGGGAGGCATAACAAAAACGCTCAGTGTTTCAGCCAACGTACTGTCCGTGTAAGTGCTTAATGTGAAATCCACTTGGAAGTGAAGGTGCATGAACAGTGATGATA
The DNA here is from genome assembly GCA_024036415.1 of Prochilodus magdalenae. NCBI lineage: Eukaryota > Metazoa > Chordata > Actinopteri > Characiformes > Prochilodontidae > Prochilodus > Prochilodus magdalenae. Next base: position 761,525 of record JAMWET010003618.1, on the reverse strand, counting down.
CCAATGTGCATATTTCAGTAAAGGTAGAAACGTTTTACTTACCCCTCCATTATATTATGTAGCGGTTGGTGTAGCTCAGCGGATAATACCTCTACTCACCAGGGAGCCACCACCAAATGTGGGAGACTGGGGTTTGAATCCCGGTCTAGGTTACTATGCTGTGCTACACCAATAAGAGTCCTTGGGCAAGACTCCTAACACTACACTGGCCTACCTGCAACCTTGTATGTCACTCTAAAGAAGAGCGTCAGCTAAATGCCGTAAATAAAAGTTTGTAAAGTAAGTTAGTTCCTTATATTTCCTTTAGAGCTGGGCAATATGGGAAATGTTATATCAAGACTTTTACATATGTCATGGTCTTTATTCTAAAAATACTATGAAAAACTAAAGTTTTTATATTCAACCTTTTACTAAATCTAGTTAAACAGAACTAATTATGCTCCTTGGAATCAAACATGCAGTTAGAAGTAAAAACTTCTGGAAATAGTGCTGGAAATATTCATGATATGTTCAGAAAGTTATATTGTGATGTAATTTATGTAATTGTCAAATTCTTAACTCCAGACCTTCTTTATGTGCACTAAAAGATGAGAGCATCTGCTTTTAAAGGTGAATAACTAAGCAATTTGTAGGATGTGGCATCTTGAAAGTAGCTTTGGTCCACAACTCTTCTAATTGGACTACTATACATATTTGCAAATTTAATTGAATTTATTGAATTGAAATATAAGTGAAAATGTCATTTAATTTAGATGTATTTCTATGTATTTGTATTTATGTACTTTCAGGTTTTTTGTTTTCTAATATGTACTGTATTGGCCCCAGCCCATTTCTTGCACCTGCAACTCTGCTTGGGTGGACAAACCTGTAGGGTGTCCCATTTCTTTCATTTCAGGGACAGAGCACTATTGGACTTGCCATAGTGATACTAATATATTATTCCAGTCAGACAGTAAGGTTTTGTTAGATTTGCCTTATGACAAAATGATGATAATGAAATGCTTATGATAAATGAAAACTGTTATCAACTAAAAAAACTGCAGACCTGTATGATAAACTTGACATGACTTTCTAGCTCTTTGTGTACATTAGCAAAGTCATGTTTTCATGCTGGAATGAGAGAAACCTTTTTTATTGTCACTTAAGTGTGATCACCATGTACGTTTTATGAACCAGATGTCATATATAATTGATAAAGGAACTGGCCATCACTGGGAACCAGTGATTTATGTAGGAATAGTTACATTTCTATATGTTTTTTAGTGCTATCCTTCATTCCATTCCAGTGCTATCCTACCATTTAGTTGATACAATGCATATAAAGCTTTAGACAGTCTGTGTAAGCCACAGCTTTGTTTGAAGTATATAGCTTTCTGGTGTTTTTTGTGTAATGTTAAGGTTAAACAGTAAAGCTGTGCGGATGTACTGAAAGGCATTCACAATTTCATTACCACAACAGACAAGATGACTTTTTAACAAAATATGTTAGCAGAGAATAAACTACTTTTTTAACGAATCACAGACATGCCTCCAGACATGGACAAGAGTGAGTATCTGATTTTGATAGATTGTGCCTAAACAGCTTTCTACACATTTGTTTCAGTGTCTGGTACGACATTGTAATGAATTTAAATGTCTTTTTTAGAAAAATACTAAAAAGTAAATTGCATTTATATACACTTCAAGGAAGACCTTAGGATGTAGGATGTTCCCTCTCTTTTGATTCCAAAGGGCACAGAATCTAAACCTGTAAATTAAAAACCATAGGGCTAGTTCACTCACGTGTCATAATATGCATAACCATGCAACAAGTCACCGCCATATATACTGTGATTTTAAGTCTGCTCATTTAGAGACACAGATTGCTGGCACAGGTTTTTTTTTTTTTTTTTTAAACATATTGTTTGAAGCCTGGCTATTCTTTTATTTTAAGATTATTTAAATATGGCTGACTCATAACCTGATGTAGCCCAGAACCACTAGTTTTTGGACATTTTGGTCATACAGTGAGGAAAATAAGTATTTGAACACCCTGCGACTTTGCAAGTTCTCCCACTTAGAAATCACAGAGGGATCTGAAATTTTCGTCTTAGGTGCATGTCCACTGTGAGACATAATCTAAAAAATAAAAAATAAAAAAAACAACCTGGAAATCACTATGTAGGATTTTTTGTGTGTATTGATTATTTGTGTGTTACTGCTGCAAATAAGTATTTGAACACCTGCCAATCAGCAAAAAATCTGTCCCTCAAAGACCTGTTAGTCCGCCTCTAAAAACTCCACTCCACTTATTATTCTAAATTAGAAGCACCTGTTTGAGGTCGTTAGCTGCATAAAGACACCTGTCCACCCCACACAATCAGTAACTCCAACTACTAACATGGCTAAGACCAAAGAGCTGTCAAAAGACACCAGAGACAAAATTGTTGACCTCCAATTGTCAATTGTTGCTGCAGTGTGTGCAAACCTGGTGAAAAACTACGGGAAATGTTTGACCTCTGTAATTGCAAACAAAGGCTACTGTACCAAATATTAACATTGATTTTCACAGGTGTTCAAATACTTATTTGCAGCAGTAACACACAAATAAGTTATAAAAAAATCATACATTGTGATTTCCAGATTTTTTTTTAGATTATGTCTCTCACAGTGGACATGCACCTAAGATGAAAATTTCAGACCCCTCCATGATTTCTAAGTGGGAGAACTTGCAAAGTCACAGGGTGTTCAAATACTTATTTTCCTCACTGTATGTAACAAATAACACACTCTGACACTCAGTTGATTAACCAATATGAATAATTAACAATGGCCATGTACTGGCTGTATCTTCTAATCTTGCGAATTATTTTATGATTTGTGAACTGATCATCTCTAATGTACTTTCAGAAAGTGGACTGCTGAAGAGGCTCGCATACTTCGTGTATCTGTAGGCTCATTTTTAGATCACCTAGCACTGATCATGGAAACTATGGATGCATTTGGACCACCTCTACAACAGTGAACATGATCAGAGACAGATTTGGCCTATGTCGTTGTACGAGACAGTCTGTATTTCACATGTAATAACTGTTATTGTATTTTGTACTTGTGTTGAAAATAAATAGTTTAAAAGGCTCATCAGTGCAGACAGTTCTGGTGTCACAGGTGTTTGTTTTCTCCATTGACATCTGCTTTAAGTGTTTCTACTAATATTGCATGTACTATTGGGTTTGAAAACAAATTTATTTTTATGTTTATGTAATGTTCAAAGACTTGAACAAATGTTCAAGATATTTACAACACTCCTATAAGTAAAAGTAACTGCTGTGTTTACTGATAACAGCAGTGTATTGTATTTACCCCTAGTGGGAGTCTGAGAATACACAGAACTGCCATATCTAGGGTATAGGGGAAGACACCTGCAGTTGATCTGGGCAAGGCCAGTGCCAGTATTAAGCATAAACCAATAGGCTAATGTACCTGCTCCTCATGGGCTGGTTATTCAGCATTTATGCTTAATTAAAGTTCACATTTGTTCCCCCAGACCCTCTGCAGTGTTTCTTAACCCTGGTCCTGGAGGCACACTGTTCTCCACATTTTTAGTAAATTCCCTGCTTTAACACTCCCTGTAACTCTGCAAGGGCTTGTTAATGAGCTGAAGTTCAATCACACAGTAACACTAGCAGGAAGAAGGGAGCAGGAAACACACTAAAATGTGCAGGGCTGTGTGCCTCCAGGACGATGTTTGAAAAACATTGCATTCATTCTATTTTTATTACACAAAGAGAACAACATTTTTTATATCTTTTTACAATTTAAATGCCAAAAGTGGTAAGCACATTTTAAAGTCACAAAATAATTTAATAATTTTTCCTTTAATTTGCAAGATTTTAATGTTTTGGTCAAAAATCGGATGTAATAGTTAAACATTTTATTTCAGGTTATATTACCATACAACATGTATTTAAAAAATATATAAATAATCACCAATACAACGGTACACTTCATCCACTGACTATTTTAAGTTCCTTTCACTGATTTATTGCTGTGTATGTATATTATATAAAAACACACTCATGAAAGAATTTAAAAGAAAAAATGAAAAACATGAAAGTAAAAAACGACTAAACTTTTTGTATTAGAACATAAGTATAATTTATTAAACATTTAGATTTTTATAAGAAATAAGAATTGTTTTCTTGATTGATGTTATGTGTATATTAATACGTGTATATTACTAAGGTATATTTCTTCTACTGGTTGGGCGGAGCCCTAAATATAATATTCTTCATGCTTTACTTGTTAATTGTACCACAGCAGTAGACAGCATTGTGGCAAAAATGTACTGTCTAATTGGCCAATTTTTAGTAAATGTGCTTTACAGTATTTGTTGCTTTATGAAATACAGCCTTTCATACAGAATTGTTTTCATTAAATATTTTTTACCTAGGAAACCATTCATTAACTAGAATGCACTAATGTAACATATCAGTATATCGAAAAACTAGCAGGCTAGTTAGCTCCCTAGCTAATGTACCATTGCAGTCAATAATGCATGGTGTGCTAAATTTGCAGTTGTTAAGTATTTTGATTTACAAATCATATTACATTATTGTGTACCACACCAAATTGTTTATCAGGCTTTTTATTCATTTTGTACAAATTGTCTAATATAGCTTCATATATTAACATTCAAAACACAACCTTTGAATATACAGCACTGAAGTCTTGCTGACAGCAGCCTTAGAAGTCATCGTCATCGCAGATGTCAAGATACACATCAAAAGCCTCACGATTACAGTTTCCATCAGGAGTGAAGACGTATTTATGGAATGTTCCATCAACACATATAGCTGGGAAGGAAAAAAAAAACTTGGGTACTTGGAAACAGCATGGGTACTTAAGTACAACTGCCAAGAAGGCTGAAGAGAGGTCTCATCACAAAACCTACTCACCAATGACAGAGTTGACATTTTTGGAGGTGTTCTTCCCAAAGGCACATATGCAAGCACATTCAGCTGGCACTGTAAAACTGGCTAGTGACCACTGACTGTCCACATACTGCCCTATTACTGGTCCCACTTTTCCTACACGGGCCAAGCTAAAGAGGAAACAATCCACAAATAATTGAAATTAGTTACAGATAAATAATGAATTCTGTGTAAGATTAAAAAACTTGGAACATAACTTTCAACTGTGGAACTGTGGAAAAAATGGATCTGTATGGGCCTTACGCAGATCGCCTGTTCAGTTTGGTGTCTTTGAGTGCAAAAATGTGAACAGTGCCTTTGTCACTAGATGCACACAGGAAGGAAGAGTCATGGCTGAAGTTGATGCTGAAAAACAGAATTACAAAAATATGTAAAAGGGACAATAAAACAGGCCAAAATAGCCAAATCCAAACAGCCAAAACCAAATCTGGCACCCTCAGATCGCTTTAGATATTATAACTGAAATAGGCAGTTTCTATCTATTTAGGGGACAACCCCTTAGAATATCAAATTTGAATAATGTGCAAGTATACCAGCAAGTCTAGATAATTCCATTAATCCCTGAATTTTATATTAGTAAACTGTGTATGATATCTTGAGAGTTTGACCCTATATTAATAATATTGATTTACTTTATTTTAAGATTTACAGATACTTTTAAAATCGTTAGCCATCTTAATAGATGTATATTAAATATATACATTTCAGCATGTAATCAAAAATATTGTTCACCAGTATAAAGTAGCAGGATCAGTTCCTCTTCGTAGCTCCACAAGCTTGTCGCGGGTAGTGGTGTCAAACAGGCGGATCAAGGTACCCTTCCGGGAGGCAGATGCTACCACACTTCCAGGCTGGTTCAGAGCCAAACATGCTATTTCACTTTGGTGAGCGTTGATAGTGAAGGGTGCAGAAGATGTACCAGGTTTTGTGTTAGAAAGGTCCTATTAAACACAGACAAACAAAGCTTTAAATTTATGGAATACATATTCGGATATGACAATCCAGCAGTTGTGTAAAAAAAAAAAAAAGTACACCATGATGTGTTTAAAAAGTCAAGGTTTATTTACATAAAGCCTTTTACAACAGATTTCACTATATATAGTTATAAAGCACTACATGCTACGGCAAACATCTTGGTTCTCTTTGGTTCAGTTCTCTGCTGGTAGGGGCGTTTGTTTATATGACAGCCCGAATCAAAGGTCATACAGCAATAAACAAAATACTTTTTGTTACACAGTCATGTGCAGACTTCATTCATTAAACAAACACAAACTATATTGATTACTAAAAAAAAAACAACCTGGAAATGGCCATCACATAGCATCAGACTTTACAAGCGGATAGAGATATTACTGATGGAGAGAACATTGCTTTCTCATACACTCGTGCTCACACTTACAACCCTCTGATATCAAAACCACAATATCAAATCACAAGACCTGCTATTTTAATATAGCCTGTAGTATCGGATTTATAGTCTTAAGTTTTAAGTGCAGAATTGTCACTCAACACTGAACACTAAGTCCAGCTTTGTATCGTTCTAATGCTGATAATAATAATTTTGGTAAGGTGATTTAAGCTATAAAACATCCTACCTGGTGTTTAAGAAGAAACTTACAGGGAACTGCCTGTAAAAATGTACCAATAGCAGAACTTTTCAACAACATAGGATAACTTATCTAAACACATTGGGGGTAACAATGTCTTCGCTTTTTTCTGCAAAAACATTGTTGATGTTAAAGTAGTTTAGTTTTAGGCTTATACAATTTACAACACACTTCCACCTCTATTTACACATTGTAAATTTGTTATTTTTGTAGGTATGTAACATCTGGCCATAGTTCACTGAACACTTACCACCAACTGTAAGCTGCCACATTTGTGTCCAGGGAAAACCAGCAATTGCTTTTCCATACTGGGAGACAGGTCACACAGACCTAAGAGACATTTGGTCTTTTAGTTAAAAGAAGATCACCAGCACATTCACAGGCAATTCTCTATGTAAGTATAACACAAGAAAGAAATACCTTTCGGATTATCTCGAGTATCAAATTCAAACAACTTCACGGGATTGTCAGGAAAACTGTACACGTAGATCCTGTTCTTTAAGACCATGATGATTCTTTGTATACAATACAGTAAAGCAACGTTAGTTAAACAGCATTATGGAAGCATTGACTCATTTAAAAAAGTGTCTTGTTCTTACTTGTCATGTCTCATGCGTACAGCCAGGACTGGTTTGGTGAACGTGAACTCTAACACTAATTTATCCTTAGTGTCTCGCACCTCTTGAGCGTCATCCCAGATTAAAACTGCAGGTGAGGCATTACATAAATAACAGTGAATAAAACAATAAGTCAAAAGGCCTTGAGCGTGAAGTCTTTTAGTTCTCATCACATTTAGCAACATCCATTGACCATGGAACATTAGAGCAATGCAAACCAGAGCCTTTGTTTGTTTTATTAAACATGATATTAACAGCTGTCCCACTATATATACAAATGCAGGATCAATAAATAACTTAACTAAATTAAATTAACTAAAATAATGTCATGTTGTAAACGATAGGCTGTAGTAGTCAAGCAATAAGAGGTTGAAGATTATTTTAGAGAACAGTGTATTAGTTTTTACAAATTAGTTTAGCATATTAATATAGAATTCAACTGATGAAAGGTGTGCAATAAAGTTTGGAGATGTAAAAAGCATTGAACACTATCACATACCAGATATCTCTGAGAACTTTGGGTTGACACCTCCACCCACAATGGCCAAAAGGTTTGAACGATGAAGCATAGAACAGTGAGCAATACTGCCAACCTGTTCATGGTCTTTGAAAAACATACAAACAAAAACAAAAAAGACTGTAATAATGGTCTGCAAGTCTTCTCACAGGATCAACAGCCCACAGATTTCATTCAAAAATGTATTTATTTATCAAAAAATAATAACATAATAGAAAGATAATTATGAAAGCCAGAACTTGGCAAATGTAATATGGGCCATTACACGCTCCAAAGTTTGTGAATTCTTTATCATTTTGTGAATTTTTAAAATATAATTAGCGTGAAACACACGCACACACACAGTTTGGTACCTAAGTGTCCTTTCTCCATGAGGGGTTCCACATTGTAAATTCGAACTCCTGTCTCCATGGCACAACAGAAACAACCTACAAAAAAGAGAATAATGTTAAAATAAAAGAGAATAATGTCAAAAAAGCAGAAGTATAACTCTGTAAAATATACAGGAAAATAGATCTGTGGTTCACACAGGGGTCAGTTTTTTATTTCAAAAAAGCAAATGTTAAATTTGTGCTGCTGGTATTTTGTGTGATGCGATACTGCTTTCCAAAATTGGTGTTAAGAAAATGATACATTGTATTAATACAGACATTGCAGCTATATAAGAAGAACAGTGTATATATGCAGTTAAATAGAAGAACAGTGCATAAATGCTATAGTTATAATTAAAATGAAGTAAAATTGTGTTGTGCACTTTGGTTGTCTGGTTGTTGGTTTAGAACCTGACACCAGTGTTGAACAAGTTAATAAGACGGGAAAGCAAATACTAAACACAGGGATCACTAAGTAACAAGATGAGAGTAAACGTAAAGCTCAGGGAACATGACTCACTCTGGTCCTGGTTGAAGTGCAGACTGTTGACACCCCGCTGCTGAGCCATGCTTTTTTCACTGCTCATAGAAAGCAAAACGAACAGAAATTACAAATTAGTAGTATCCACACATTCTCCTGTTAAATGGGCAGAAAGTAAATTTGATTTAACCAGAAGTATAAGAACAGTGAGCCCTCCTTCAAGCTGGCAACTTAATAAGCTACCAATGCCATTAATGGTGATTTAGGATTATTAAAGGGCATGTTAAAACAATATGTCATGTCATATGTCAATGGCCCACTGTCGGCACTGTCAATATGCAGTAAGCCAAAAGTAGCCCACATATATAAGAGCTCATGTAACCCACATGTTCCAAAACAGATCAGGCCAACTTCTGGCAGAGATACAGCAGAGTTGCCTAATCTGGTGCGTATCTGGTCTACATCTTGTAACCGAGAGGGGTCCGCTCAAGTGGGCCATGTGAAAATGGGGACAGTGGGCCAGAAATGTTGCTATCTAGGTTGAAGCCGATTTAACCAAACCGACCAGTAGCAAGATGGATGGAGACAATCATAGGATCATAACGAAGACTTACAAACCATTAAAAAAAGGCAGACTAATCGAGAGGAACACTATTCACGGTTCATACAGTCGCCGTGAAAACAACTGTCGTCCTAAAAATAGAGATAATAAAAATAATAACTTACTTAGCTACTGACGTTGGTTAGCCTGGTCCAGTTGAATATATTGGCAAAATTTGCTAACGTGTGCTATATATGTTTTGTTTAACAACAGCTGTTAACAGTTCGCAGTTACTAACGCCTTTATGGATCTGTTTAGTCTTACATAAACATAAAGTTCTCCCTAAAATATGACCGACCGCAGCATTCGCATTTGTTTTTGTTATTGTAGTGTGACTCTTCTTCTCCTTCTTCTGGTTACGGACATAAAAACATACAGTGCCACCTACAGCTCGTGGTGGAATTTACAGTAGAGACACCAGGAGAAGGACACTAGTTCAATTCCACAAATTTCTGGCTGTCTCCATTCCGGTAATAAAGCCACATTAGCGCATATATATATATATATATATATATATATATATATATATATATATATATATATATATATATATATATATATATATATATATGAGAGAGAGAGAGAGAGATTTTCTCCAAGGGCCTAAACACTAAACATTACTGTAACACTAAACATTACTGTATATCTTCTACATGAATGCGTTTCAGTGCCAGTACAGTGAATGACGTGATCATGTTTCTAAAGTAGGAGCTCCTTAATGATCCACGGATTGGTTCATATTAATGAGACCAACTGTAAAAATGCATGTCATGTTCAACTATATAGAATAATTCTGAATTGTCAAAGCAAACCATGGAACTATTTAGCATTGCACTAGATCTGCATGATAGTGGAAAAAACCTGCCATTGCAATATTTTCAATATAATTCAGTTTTCAACAAATGACTAAGATCATAATTCAGAAATCTTTATTAACTGTAAAATGATGGTGTGTGATAGTACTGAAAGGCATTACCAGCAGAGATGGGGAAATCCAATGTTTGAATCTGTTTACACTCTTCATCAAAAGAATAGTTGTACATATAGTTGCATCCAGAAGGACTCAACCGACAGATCTGGAACTTGGTGGGTAGGTTTGTGTGATGTGAGGCATCACAGAATACCTAAAGATTATGTATACTTACCTGTACACTGCTCAACTGTATGGATATAGGTCAAAAGGCAAGTGTACAGTTCACCTTAGCTTTACCTACCTGGGGGAGTTCAATCTCTGTAGAAGAGAGGGGGAGACCAGACCATGTGGGACAGAGCAGACTGAGGTTGTGAGCTTCCAGTATCACCTCAATCCACTGATGGTTTAGGGGGGGAGAGGCAGAAGTCTTATCACTAGCTAGAGGGGTACCAGGGGAGAAGAGAGAAGTTCATCAAGACATGAGACTTTGTAGATCCACATGACTTTGTAGTCATTAGATCTAAAGCCTCTAGCTAGTAGATATTATTGTTTTCATTTATTTTCCTGTATGTGTGCGTGTACTTGTAAATATTGTAAATATGTAAATTATCTTTGTAAATTGTAAATAAAGATGAAGGGAAAAGGACTCTTGTGGAAACCGCACTTTTTCTAGGCCTCACGGCTACTTGCCTGACACTACCCATAAAGGGTGCCCCCAACGACGACATACTGTCCGGTTGAAGGACGCGCTTTATCACAGTTTGACATTGTGAGACATCGAAATGATTCAAGTTTCACAACCCCCATAAGTCATCCTGTTTGTTCCAGCGTCATTGGCAGATGGTCGTACATCACTGTTGCAGTGACTGTTGTTGTTGTTGATTGATGTTAGAGTGTTGAAGACATAACAGAAAATATGTTACAAAGTAAAACACTTGAATTATAAATTAAACTGCTTTAAATCAGAGTTTCCCAACCTGTGGGCCAAAGGGCTATAAAGCACCCTCTAGTCGTGTGTGGACCAGTACTTAGGTAGAGGCAGTAGCTTATAGTGGGCTGGAAACATCATACATAGCCATGTTAGTATTAAATTACGTGCATACCCAATTCCCAAAAAGTTGTGACACTGTGTAAAATGTAAATACATGTAAATAAAAACAGAATGCAACGGTTTGCAAATCTCACAGACCCATATTTTACTCGTAGAACATAGAACACATATTAGGTGTTGAAAGCAAGACATTTTAGCAGGAATGTTGTCCCATTTTTGTCAGTGTAGGATTCTGGCTGCCCTGGGTCCTCTTTTCCAGATTTTGTTTTGTCTGGATGTCAGGCATGTGCACAGACATTTTGGGGGGCAGGTGCTCCTTAAAACTTATTAAAACTCTGCTCTAAACAAATGAAATAAAAATAAGGGATTCAATATAGTTTTTATAATGCAGCTTGTACTAATGAGGCAAGGCTGTCTACTGAGATGAAGGGAGCATGTATATCAAGTAGTAGATGCTTGACCGGAGCATCCTACTACTCTCTTGGAAGGTTTTTATGACCTCAGTGTGGTTTATTTGTATGTCTTGCTTAATGGCAAGCAGGTTTATGTCAGAGAGTCTGTCGTCCCCACTGAGACTTCTGAGCCTGTTCTTTATGATCTTCACTCTAAAAAATGATTTTTCCACTAAAGCTGTAGTCACTGGCAGTGTTGGGTAGTTGTTTATCATCTTTACAAATGGTGGAAAGATGAGCTGGCCACTGCATATCTTGCAGGTTCTAGGATGAAAGGCAGCAATGGAACACCTTTAGCTCTGCCTTCAGCTGGTCCTCATAGAAATGGCAAAGAACATAGATGTCTTCCTCTGCCTTTGGATTTGAAGTGCTTGTTCAGTTGACACGTACTGTTAGAGAGTGGAAGGATCGTATGATTATACCAGTTGGACTACCAGTGATGCTTCCCTGGAATCTCCTATTGAGTTCTGCAGTAAAGGTGTCAATAGTTAAGGTATTCACAGAGTCAAACACGTCAATCGCTTGCAATGCAGTTGTGCTGTGTTAGCACTTTCGGTTTCCTTTCCTGACCAGGCACTACAGTAGGTAAAGAAATGAGTCTCTGCCTTCTCTAACACTTTAAAATATCTCAGCAAACTTCTCCTCAGACCTCAATGCTTATATTGTGTAAAATACACCATCAATTAGCATGTAGGCTGTGGAGTGGTCCAGGCGTTCTTCTTGCTGAGAGTTTAATGCAAGAGCATTGCATTTTCATGCAGGCGATAAGAAGTTAATTGCATTTTTGTAATTATTTTTTTTGCATCCTCTAGGGCCAGGTCAGGTGGATCTCTTTCACAGATCTCAACAAGGAGCATCATTATAGCTTTCGGATTTCTCTGAAGTCTTGTGCTTGTCATGTGGACCTCTGTGACAGAATGCTGCTTGATTTTTTTTAAGAGCAGTATTCCACTTTCTGATCCCATTTCTCCACCTTTCTGCTTATATATGTATCTTCAGGTAAAAAAAAAAAAAAAAAGCAGATAACTGAAACAATGCATTGAATCAGCAGGGGGGGAATACCCCAGACACACATTTCCAAAAAAATCAATGCTTTTGGAATGACTGCCCTTTATATATTTTGGGAAACTCCATATCTGGTTGACAGGGCCCTACACTGCAGTACATAGCAATGTAGCTCTCATTGCACCTAATGTGAAATTCCTCACCATAGGATGGATCTGTAGGATATGGTGTAGTGGCTATTTTTGCAATTGCATCCTCACTTTCATCACCACATACCCTTCCTGTAATGTTAAGAGAGGTGCTGTCACCACACTCTCTTCTTAACTCATCTCCTCAGGCAACAATGTTTCTGTAACTGCCCCCGAGCATGACTTAGTCCTACACTCTGCCTGTCCACCCTCATCTGTGATGGGCTCCTCTGGATCCTGTAGTGATGCTGATACATCTTCCTTTTTTGCTTTAGTGGTAGATGACCTAATCTAGGACAAAAGTTGCTGCCCTGAGCTGCTTCCTGTAGTTCCTTTTCTTTCTGCTTTTGTAACCTTTCTTTTCTTGGCAAAATTTGTAACTGAGATAAATCAATGTGGTGCATATTAATCAAGAGTGACTTACTGAATCTCCATAGAGGGGAGAACACAGTATACATCATTTTACTGTTTCTGACAGTTGGAGCATTACACTAATAATAAACTGTTACTAGTATCAATTTACCTCACCAGACTGTCATGTAGCTAAACTTAAGACCTATCTTTGATTTCAGATCAGAAACCCACTTTGGGTAGTTAATGTTAACAATGTGCATATTATTATTCCAATAAAATCCATTAGACAGCTACATAATATATTTACTTATTTATTCATCTTTTTATGCTGTTCTATATCATAGAATATTATATTTAGCCTTTTACATATATTAGTTTGTTGTGTTAATTACCTAGCAAAAGCATTCCTCATTTCCATTTTTGAAGTGTAAATGCTTGCATGAAAATAACTCCTTCGCTAATGGTGAATTTTCCTACACAGAGTTTTGGCCAGGATGCTGTAATTATAAAATATTGTATGTTTGTATCTAGTTTCAACACGTTACTGGGGGAGCTACTTGACATTCTCCTGCAAAATGTTGGTGGTCATGCATTTTTTCACATCAAAATTAAAAGTAAGATTTTAAATGAAATGATCATCAGATATCAAAACACTTTTGGGGGGAAGTGATGATAGAGAGGGTCATTTTTAAATATTGATGAATGAAGAAAAATATTAGGCTCCAGCAGAAAGGGCACTTTTCTCACCCAGGGCAAAAAGGCAGGTGCTTGAGCACCACTAAGGGTCTATTTGTGCCACATCATAGGAACATAGGCTTTAGAACTGTGCACTGATAACAAACTGAATGGGGACCATCTCCTCTTGAGTCTACAGTACATGGCGTACATGACATCTAAAAACGAATTTACATTTTTGCAATTTACAGCTTTCCATTTTGCCTCTGTCTGTTGTGGATGAGCTCTGGCTCAGAAGACAGTGAAGTTTCTGGAGTGTGTTGACATATGACTTCTTCTTTGCATGTTACGGGTTTAACTTGCACTTCTGGATTGCACACAGACGATTATTTCTGGAAGCCCATGCAGAGATTTCCAGTACAGACGTATGTCTGTTTTTAATTGCAGACCCGTCTGAGGGCCCAAAGATCACGAGCAATTAAAACATTTCCCTGAAATTGTTCCACAATTTTTAGACACAGTTTTTTGCAGATTGGTGAACCTCTGAGAGATTTTCCCTCTCTAAAATGGTCTTTTTATACCCAGTCATGTGACAAATTGTTCCTCAAGCTGTTTTTCATTAGTACCACTTTCTTTTCCCGCCTTGTTTCCCCTGTCCCAGCTTTTAGGAGACACTTGCTGCAATCAAGTTACATAGCATCCCAAATTTATTTTGTAATTGGGGTTGTAAATTAATATAAATATGTATATTAATGTACACACATACAAATAAATATGTTGCTGTAGCAGGCTAATAAACATCTTCAGTTTGAGGAAACTGGCTAGCCTCTGATGTAGAGGTGCTTTCACAGCTCCAATTTTCTCTTTTAACCAAATTTGAAATTGTATTGATAAAAGTTGATTTTAGTTGTCTGGTGGGCCACTGCCTGCAGGAAAGACTTGTTTTGAGCATGTTTTGCTAGTTAACCAGCACTAACCAGAATGGAATCCAGCAGGGTTGTAATTATCTTCAGGGCCTTGAGGTGGGCCTTGAACTCCTGCTTTAAACTAAACCCAAATACTGAGAAAAAAATTTAAGCTCTGCCACTAGATGGAGCAGTGTCTCAGGTGTTACTCTGTGAATCTGTGGTTTAGATAGTGTTGGATTGTTGGATCTTATAGGGACACATACATGGGCGGATCTACCGGGGTGGCATAGCGTAGCAAATGTTCGACAGCAGTGAATGCAGCACGAGATACACAAGAAAAACCCACAATGGTAACAGAAATAACTTTAATCTGACAAAAGTAATAATAAATAGAAATTCTATGAAAATGAACAAATGAAAGTCAGACATTGCTTTTTAACCATGCTTCAACAGAATTATTTAAAAAAAAAAAAACCTGAAACAGGCCTGGACAGAAATGACTGTACCCTTAACTTAATATTTTGTTTCACAACCTTTTGAGGCAATCACTGCAATCAAGCGATTCCTGTATCTGTCAATTAGACTTCTGCACCTCTTAGCAGGTATTTTGGCCCACTCCTCATGAGCAAACTGCTCCAGTTGTCTTAGGTTTGAAGGGTGTCTTTTCCAGAGGACATGTTTCAGCTCCTTCCAAAGATGCTCAATAGGATTTAGGTCAGGGCTCATAGAAGGCCACTTCAGAATAGTCCAGTGTTTTCCTCTTAGCCATTCTTGGGTGTTTTTAGATGTGTGTTTTGGGTCATTATCCTGTTGCAAGACCCATGACCTGCAACTGAGACCACGCTTTCTGACACTATGCAGCACATTTCTCTCTAGAATTCCTTGATAGTCTTGAGATTTCATTGTACCCTGCATGACACCCTGTGCCAGATGCAGCAAAGCAGCCCCAGAACATAACAGAGCCTCCTCCATGTTTCACAGTAGGGACAGTGTTCTTTTCTTGAAATGTTTCATTTTTCCATCTGTGAACATCGACGGATGGTGCGATCTAAAACAGATGTTCCTTGAGCTTGAAGTTCACCTTTAATCTTTTTAGACGTTTTTCTTGGCTCTTTTGTTACCATTCGTATTATCTGTCTTTTTTTGATTTGTCATCAATTTTCCTTCTGTGTCCACGTCCAGGGAGGTTGGCTACAGTCCCATGGATCTTGAATTTCTGAATAACATATGCAACTATAGTCACAGGAACATCCAGCTGCTTGAAGATGGTCTTATAACCTTTACCTTTAACATGCTTGTCAATATTTTTCTTTCTAATGTCCTGAGACAACTCTTTCCTTTGCTTCCGCTGGTTGGTTGAGTGGTGTTGAGTGTGGTACACACCTTGTCACCAAACAGCACAGTGACTACTTGTAGCCCTATATATATATAGGCCCACCGACTGATTACAAGATTGTAGACACCTGTGATGCTATTTAGTGAACACACCTTAATTTAACATGTCCCTTTGGTCACATTTTTCAGGGGTACCATCATTTCTGTCCAGGCCTGTTTCAGGTGTTTTTATATATATAAATAAATATATATATATATATAATTCTGTTGACGCATGGTTGAAAAGCAATGTCTGACTTTCATTTGTTCATTTTCATAGAATTTTTATTTGTTATTACTTTTGTCAGATTTAAGTTATTTCTGTTACCATTGTGGGTTTTTCTTTCATTAACCGAGGGGTACCAACAATTTTGTCCACGTGTGTAACGTCAGAGCAGTAGGAGACTGATCTGTTTGGAAAAGTGGCGTGAAGCGAGAGAGCCAGGACACACCAGGACACTTCGTGAGGAAAGTAGACACGGGAGGAAAGAGGTAAAAACTGATTAACTGTCTATCAAGAAATGAATAATGAAAGCACAGTGCTCGTATAGCTGCGATGCTAATTTTGAGATGATAAAAATCACTTAAAATCAAGTTACTTCGCCAGCTATACATGTAATGTTAGCTAGGTCTGACGTTAGTTCTGTGTAAAGCAGCTAAGCTAATATTGATTCAACTTCAGGGAAAACATTGTAAAGTTACTTTGAATCTTACAGAAATGAAGAGGAAAGGTAGCATACATCATTTTTTCTTACCATAGAGAAAGGCGAGTGAAATGAACAACTGAGCAAGGTAAATGAAGATGAGGTGGAAGGAGAGAGAGAAAAAAAGGATAGGGTGGAAGGAGAGAGAAAAGAGATGGATTAAGAGAGAAAAGAGGTGGAAAGAGAGAGAAGAGAAGGACAAGGTGGAAGGAGAGAGGCAACAGAAACATGACAGCGATAGAATACAAGGCCAAGGCAACCAGGGACAGGAGGAGGTGGGAGAACACCACAGCGGTGAAGATATAGAGAAGGGAGAAAGCAAGAGACAAGATAACATGCAGGGCTTCAGACAGTGAAAAGGGAAAGGAGAGTGCCTGAGCCATTACCAACGATCTTCAGTCAAGCTGGTCCACCGGGTATGGAAATTGTTGCTGCATAGTATACAGAGTTACATATGAATAAGAACATCAAAAGATAAAAACAGACATTTTGCTATAAGGTGTATTTATGAGACATGGTGTAGACATCTTCAAATAAATATAAATATTCATGTTTACTTAAATATGAATATTTGGAGAGGCTTGTAAGTATAAAAGTGTGATGAGATGGGGACAGAGCTATAATATTTTGTGTTCAGTGTATTTTAGATCTATTGCTCAGGTTAAATTCCAAAATGAACCTAAAAATACTCTCGCAGGCTAAAATGTTAGTGTGTGCTAACGCAGCCAGATGGTTATAACTAATCAACGACAGTTCCAAATTGATTTTTTTTTGCTAGTTGTTAGATTGTATAATTAGTTCAGATGCAGTTTGAATCTTTCCTCCCCTCTATCTTATAGACGTATCCAAGTCCAGGTGTGAGGTGTCCGTGCAGCCAATGCGAGAGTTTTCCTAAGACCCTCCAGGGAGGAACCAGAGGGAGCTTCCGCAGCGACTGGTACAAATCTCATCCGGATAGAATACTCGCAATTGAAAGATGCAGCTTATTGTTTTGCTTGTAGTCAGTTTTCCCTCCCTGATGCTAAGGATGCAATGAAAGACAGTGGTTTCTGTTCTCATGCCAGATCTGAAGGCCATGTAAATGGAATTAAAAGCGATGTAGAGTACCTTGATCTGAATTTCATGACCCTTTTATTTCCACAGTGTACTTATGCTTACTTAGTACAGCTCAGTCCATAGATTTTCATGGGAAAATTTTTTTTGGGATATTTTCTTCTTGTACAAATGCTGCCTACAACACTGGCACTCTGACACAGTCAAAAACTTTTTGCCTGTCCTCTCACAAATCTGCCATTCATCACCTGTGTCTTACTTTAATGCCTTTCCTTTAATAATGCTCACCTAGAGTAGTGTTACCGTACTTCTATCTCCTATTAAGTGAGATCATATTGTATGGTCACTTAATCCTAATACTAATAATTCCTAAACCGTTTCACATGATGCAAGGCATTGATTGCATGAGATTAAGTTTGTAAGTGGCAGCCCGTGCTCCCTTGTGTTGTGTACGTACTATTTCTCATCAAACTGTGATAACTGTTAAAATTAAATTCAGCATATATACGTCTGCCATATGTTGCCACCCCTCAAAAATTCCTGCCCCCCTCTTGCCACCCCATAAATATTTTTCTAGATCCACCCCTGGACACATAGTAGCATTTAATTACCCACATGACTCGTTAAGGGTTAAACTCGGGTTAAACTCTAAACCTCAGCTGAGCTAATGTCTGTGTTATTACCTCTAAATGGCTAAATGCAGTGGGAACACAGGACTAACCAGAGTACCAGACACAAAGCCTGAAAAGTCCAGGCATTAGGGTCATGCTGCACTGGAGATGCACAATATTAGTCAGCTTAGTAGCAAACCAGCCAAGTTAATCATGTCTAGCACATCTTATTAATAGTTAACAAGAGTTTATAAAACCATAAATGTTTCTTACTCTCTCAGTCAAGGTATCCGAATGATTCTCAAAAACCTGTGAAATCTCTAAAATCCAAACACACTAAGCGAAGAAGGAGGAATAGTGCTCCAGTGAAATCACAGCTAAACATCTGCCCTCTCATTTACCTTCTTACCACATTCAGTTACTCCTTCTGATTTTTGCTATGAAAACAATGTTTTATGACAGACTGCTTTCTTTAGTTCAGTGTTTCTCAACCCTGCCCTTGGCCGCACCCTGCCTTGCACATTTAGTGCTTTCCCTGCTCCTTATACACCTGTTTCCACCTATCAGTTCATTAACAAGCCCCTTTAGAGTTGCAGGGGTTGCAAAGAGTTGCAAACACTGCTCTTGCTACTGATATAAAATCTGAAGTAGGAAACCTGGGTGTGATCTCAGACTCTGAGCTCTGTTTTACTCCTTCATAAACTAAAGTAGCTTTTTATCACTGAAGAAATATTGCTAAGGTTCGTCCATTTCTGTCTCAGAGTGACGCAGAGAAACTTGTTCATGCTTTGTTACAAGTAGACCTGATTACAGTAATGCTCTCCTTACTGGGGTTCTCAAACAAAAAAAAAACATCTCCTACAACTCATGCAAAATGCACCAGCTTAAATCGTACAAAAACTACCTCATATCACTCCTGTTCTAAAAGACCTGCACAAAAGATCTGCTACTGGTCTATAAAGCTCTAAATAATCAAGTACCTACTTACATTACAGAATGTCTCTCTGTTTATGTTCCCACTCATGATCTTAGATCTGCAGAGACTGACCTTCTGCACATACCTTCCACAAAATACAGGAAACGCGTGGAGACCTCTTTCAGTTCAGTTCTAAAGTGTGTGGGTTCCAACTTCTGTTAGACAGTTGAGCTCAGGGCATACTTTCAAAAAGCATTTAAAACATAGCTCTTTTACTCTTTTAGTGTTTAATTAAAACTATATAATCTGATATATTTTTTTTACATTATACAGGTTTTGTGCATTTATCTCATTAAATTGTAAAACTTTTTACTATTGATGTTGACTGTTTGTAAAGCATTTTAAGTTGCCAATGGTATTATAATAATTATTATTATTATTTTAAATGGTAAAAGAAAAAACTTCTTGAGAAAAGAAAAAGACTTCTCTTGATTTGATTATGGAAAATGATAAACAACTTACGTCAGTTATTTGGGATTTTGGTTGCAGGTTTGGCTTATTCCAAATATCTACTACAGCTGGCTTAGTGAGAGAAAGAGTAGAAAATAAGGAGATGTGTCGAGAACCTTTCGACCTTCAAAACAAACACTTCTTAACAAATGAAAGAGCTTTTATTGATGTGTGCACTTTGTTCACATCATTTTATACATTGCAAAAGAACTAGGTATAATATATGTAAGAACTGCAGATAAAACTGATTTGCTGTCAGTGTCAGATCTGAATGTGCATGGAGTGTCAAGATATTTTTACATGACAACAGCTGTGAGATCAATAGAAAAATCATAAAATAATTTCTGAAAGACTAAACGAAGGATTTCAAGAAGGAAGTCTGATCTCTAAACAACGCATTCGTTTTCTAATCATTTAAACAAAAATCCCACATATGCTCAAAATTTCTGCAATTTAGTAAAAAAAAATAAGCAGATTAATGATTGGTCTTCTGAAAAGAGATTTAGGGTCATGTTGAAGAAGTCAAAACACTAGTTTCTTTGGTTTTTCCCAGGGAAACTCAGCTCTTCCAAAATGTCCGTAGCTGGCAGTTTTCTGGTAGATGGGTTTTTTCAAATCAAGCTCTCTGTAAAGGAATATTTGGATTACAACATGATCAGTCAATAGTCTGTTATTTTTAGAATGTTATAATGTGTATAAAATTACAGGAACAAATGATTTATTAATAATAGTAGTAATAACAATAACAATGCCTTTTAATGTTAAGGGCATACAAGACTGTGCACAACTCAGAGACCATTCATTTTTGTCAGTCAACATTATTATTTCGCAGCTTCAAGAAAAAAGTAGCAGAAAACACATTTAGAAGGAAATTACCCAGTATTCTCATCAGCTATTTTTAATATTGGATGTTTGGAGTCTTTACTATGTCTTCTCTTTACCTTTATTATAGTTCCTATTTCTTTTGGTGCACACACTTTTAGTTCCTTAAATAGCCTTCTACAACTTGTTACTTATATAAGTTGGTTTAGCATTTTTCTGCTACTCAACATTAAACAAAACCACATTTAGTGATATTTCAGTTCCAAAGCATTGAGCTGATCTTCTTACAGTGGAAGGATGTACAGAAGCACCTGTGGATGTATTCAGATCTAGAGCAAGGGTGATGTTCTCCTCTCTCTTAAAGATGAAATCTTGAAGTGCTGTTTATTTGATGCAGTCAGTTCTGGTTGTCTACCAGGTCATCCAGGTGATTGTTAATAGCCCTGTTATCTCTATAGCTCTGTAACCTCAGATTTGTTAACTCCTGATTTTTTAAACTTGTTTTCCTTTGATAGTTCTGCTTCACTGTGAAAGTGGGTTGTCTTATATCTAATCTCCTGAAAGCTAAATAACTTGTTCTAAAAATGCAGGAAATTAAGTCAATGAAAGGTGTTCTTTAAGCTCTGCACAGCAATGAACATAATTTAAAGTTAGCTCAGCTTTTGATGTTTACTTACTTGATGATTACTCCTGGCCTTAGGTCAAAATTCTTCTGAACAATTTCTAATAGCTCATCTTCATCTTTTGTTGATGTGCCATAATGAAAAATGGAGACTGACAAGGGATGGCTTATACCGATAGCATAGGAGATCTATTAAAAGAAATAAGACATAATCAGTAGTCAAATAAAAGGATTTTACAGTAACTGACACTTTTCACTTTCAGCTCAATATAAAGACCATAACAACAGCCCGCCATAATTATTAAAGGGTTTCCAACCCAGTTGTTATAATCTCATGAAGAACATCTACATCTACACCTTGAGACATGTGAATGATTGATTTAAGTTTCATTTTCAGCCTCTTATGTGATGTAAGCAAGGATGGGCCTGATTGCTGGGTCTCATAACTTCACCTGACTGACTATGTGGACTATATTTTCATGTTTTGTATGCTTTGCATTTTGACCTAAGCTGTTCGTTGCCGTGAATAGAAGAAGGCATGCAACAGAGACACAAAGCGTCTGGAAGACCTACACAAAACACTGAGAAGGAGAACCTATGCATGCACAGAGTGACCCACAGTCATAACTCATCATGTTAGTGCTAGCACCATTGGCAGACCATTACAACGACTGCCCTTAACACCATGTCAACGTCAATGCTGCAATGGTTTTGTGCCAGACTGTCATGGAGCTACTCAGAATGGCAGATGGTCATCTTCAGTTATGAGCCCCAGTTTTGTCTTGATGAAGGCAACCAAGATAAATGTTTTGTTTTCATGCGTCACACATCCAGAAAGTCTGGTGTCATGGTCTGGGGTACAATTACATATGATTTAAATCACTTTAGGTCTTCATAACATTAATTTGACACCCCAGCTGTATGTTATTGAGGGCCTGAAACCAGTGACCTTATCTTTTCTTGACACACTGCCGGGTGTGCTATTCCAACAGGCCAATGCTTGACACAGATACTCATACTTAAGCCGTATCAGCAGACCTATCTCTGATAGAAGATTTGCAGGTTGCTATTGAATGCACTTTCAACACTCTACTGCAATCTGAGAATATACAAGCTGCATGGGATGGATTATCTCAAGACACCATCAGGATCCTCTACAACTCCATGCTGAGACATCTGGCATGTTGCATTTTCAAAAATGGCGGTCCTACTGAGAAACTGGTAGAGACACGACTTCTCTATGTGAAGCTCTATAAATGTTGTCCATATCAGTACTGTTCCTGGTAACCTTTATGTTCCTCCCCAATAACAATCCAATGCTTTTTTCTGGGTGCAACTATGATCATTAGTGTACTTTATTCAGGGTCAGACAGACCCATAGTGACCTTACCTGCACCAGTACTCGTCTGCATAGCTTGGCTTTGACGAGAGATTTGGCCACCCAGCGAGCAGCATAGGCTCCAGAACGGTCCACTTTGGAGTAATCCTTACCGGAGAAGGCTCCACCTCCGTGACCTCCCCAGCCACCATACGTGTCAACAATGATCTTTCTGCCTGTAAGTCCTGCGTCCCCCTATTAATAAACAATATATATTACTCGTGATTGGTTTTCAGGGGTAGAAACATGAATAATGACATCCACAAAAATGCCAAATGACTGACACAGTGCAAATGATCTGATTCTGATGTTACAGCAACAAACACAGGTAATGTATTTACCTGTGGACCACCCATAAGGAACTTCCCACTAGGCAGCAGGTGATAGATTGTCCTGTCATCCAGGTACTTAGCTGGAATTACTGCTTTGACCACTTTTTCCATCAGAGCCTGTCGGATTTCTGACAGTGTGATGTCAGGTTTATGCTGAACTGAGATGACTACGGTGTGGACACGGAGCGGCTCTGTAGCTCCCATGTTATTAAGATATTCCACCGTAACCTGTCAAGAAGAAACATTTTTAACTGAACTGCTTTCAGGGAGACTGTCATGTGAGCAGACACCTTTTTACATTTTACCTGGGATTTACAGTCAGGCAGTATCCATGGACACTCTCCATTCCTTGATAGCTCTTTCATCCTGTAATTGAGCTTATGGGCCAGGAGGATAGTCAGTGGCATGCACTCCTCTGTCTCATCGGTTGCGTAGCCAAACATTAAACCCTGTAGAGATGTTTCCTCTAATTAGAACATGGAGATGCTTTATATCGGAGACATTTTTGGACAGATGTTCCACTGACACTGACTGTTCATAGTAATGCTGTCTCACATCATGTCATGCATGAGCAACACAGGTACCACGTGATAATAGACTATCCATGTTTGAAAAGTCAGTATCTAACCTGGTCACCAGCACCAATGTCTTCCTCGTCCCTCCCTTCAAAAACACAGTCACTAATCTCATCACACTGCGGCTGCAAGGCCACGAGCACGTTGCACGTCTTGTAGTCAAAACCTAAAGAGGAAAGCAGCAACAAAATATTTACATTTGGCTCCAATGTGCTCATTCCTTTACATAATGTTGCTCCGTTTCACTAATTAGACAAATTGAACCAGAACATTCCATATATTCTGTATAACAATTGTATATTTTCATAAATTGTTTCTCCTCAAATCTATAAACCCAGCAGGATAACTTATTAACCTCATTTCAGTCATTTTTTTGTATAAATACGGTATCTTACCCTTGGATGAGCTATCATATCCGATACTCTTCACAGTGTCTCTAACCACTTTTTGAAGATCAACCACTGCCTTTGATGTCACTTCTCCACAAAGCAGGATCATGCCTGTCTTAGCCACACACTCTGTTATGAAAAACATGCAGAGATGTAAGAAGTACATAAAACGGTACTTACAGGGTAATTTCACTGTTGCTAGAGATTTTTTTAATTCTTTGCATAGAATTCTATAGTTCCCTGAATGACTCTGTTTACATCTTAACCATTTAATTACACTACATAATCAGATTTTTGTTCTTGCCTTCTATGTTGTATATTCCAATTTCTTATGTGCAAAACCTATATATATCCTATATATTCTATTCTAACATATTCATCACAAACTTTGTTTCTGTGACCAGGACAATGAAAGTTATGTTTTTTTTATATTAACACAGTGAAAAAAACATATATTGCAGCAAATCTCTTTAAATTTCAACTTTCAAACTTTACAGAATAAAATTCTGTCATCTAAATGAGCAGCAATCTTCCACCTTACCTTTAAAAGTTTTCTTGCAGTGCTTGCACATAATATGAGGTGCCTGTGTTTTATCTAGGTACCCAACAGGGATCCTGAAGTATGCTTTGCATGCCTCACACAACACAACAGATGCTTTAACCGTGTACTGTTTCACCCTTGTATGGCCACAAACGTAGAAAAATGCATCTGACAGATGCAGCGACCTCTTGATGCCATCTAAATCGAATGTTGCTGTGTGTCCACTATCCACTTACTCAGCTGGAAAATAACCTGAAGTGGTTGTTTAATTGCACATGTATTTATACTGCTATGTATGTACTACTGGAAAGTTCCAGACAATTCTAGAAAATTCTAAGATTTTCGAAGATTCTCAAAATTCCAGACAGTTCTATAAACTTCTGGAGCATGGTTCTAGATTCTACCTGAAATCTTCCCAGCACTGAAAGTATGTGAGATGTTGAGGAAAATAGAGAACTTTTCAAAACATTATTGTCCTGACCACAAAGGCAACGTTTATGTAGCCCCATAAGCATTTTATGTACATTTTAGGCCTAAGAGTTCACAACAGTGAATTGACACCAAATGACTAAACTATAGAAGAAAAACAATTAGACATCCTAAAACAGCACATCATCATTACAGACCCACCACAGGCCACTCTGGATTCAGGGTCCTGAGAGAGATATGCATCCAGAACAGCATCACTTATTTGATCACACATTTTATCTGTGGGTCAGATAGAGAACAGAACTGTGTCAGTTTAAGATTCAATAAATACACACTGCAACAAATAACAGCTTTACAACTGATAATTAACCAGCAACGTTATCAGCAAACACGGTTACACAATGACAGCAGGTCAGGTTAATCTGGGGAACATGTCTGGACTTGACAGTGGTCTCTCTTCTGCTGTCTAAAAAACTGATCAGCAAAGTTTTTTCTACAGTTCTATTTGTACTTTTGTAGATAGACTTTCTTGTATTATTGTAATAAATGAGATATATTTATCTAAAGTATACTGGACTATTTCTAGTTTAATCTTTTGCTGAGGTGGTACCTACCTATTTAGGTTTATTCTCTACAACCCTCTTTGTTTTGCTTTACTGTGCTGTATTGTGTATTTCTCTGCTAAACTTAAACAATAAACTATCTATCTACCTACCTACCTATCATCTCTTTCTCTCTCTTATACCAGTTCATACTGCGAATAAAGTCTCACCAGAGTGTCCTTCACCCACAGACTCCGAGGTAAACAGGAACGTTTTTCCTGATTTGCCGTGGCCGATGTTGTTCATGTTCACTTCAGCAGACAACACTTAAAGAACTTCCGAGCTCCTGCAGTCTTAGCGGACTGACTGTGGAGAGCAGTCCAGCTGTGAAGTCAGAGGGGTGGGCGTGGTCTACCGCTGTAAACCGTTTACTTCAACTACAAGCTAATAACGCAGGATTTTGGGATCAAACCACATAAGAATCCCTTAACCCTTATCATAAACTCCTGTTAACCTGTTAATATTGTGCATGTTAAGGTGTAGATACTGTGTTACTCTGCACATTTGGATTTTGTTGCTGTTATGAACTCTGAACCTGCCTTATCTCCACCTTCCCTCACGTTGATGCCAAATTAAACGTGGAACGAAAAGTGGATGAGGAAACACGGCGGACGCTTTAACACATCGGACCACATACAACAAAAAACGCTCCGTTCGATCAGCAACAACAAGCAAAGACTTTTACCCGGAAGTATTATTTTTTTATATTTCCCCCATGGTTCCATTTCAAAATACAGTAATGAATCGTTTAAAACTTTCAAACACGATTATATATTGTTACAGCGTTCTGAATGACCAACGCACATTTAAAGTGACATCTTTGGTGAAATATTTAGTGAATATAACACGGTTGTAGTATTTATGAGTGATTTAAAAATAGTTTTTTTTTTGTTGCGAAAAGAGCAGACATGACACAATTTCCTCGTTTAAGGAATTTGATGTAATAAGTTTCATTGCTAGCTGTAATAATTGTATACAGCGTTGATGTTGTTCTTATACAAAAAAGTATTTATGTTTATTTTTCTTAATTCAGTCAGAACACTGCTGCACATTTAGGAGTCAGTCATACTGTGTGCAGGACATGCTTAAAATAAAGTATTTAATTAATAAATTATTAAGACTGCATTAATCTTAAAAAAGCACGCACATAGTTTTAATTGAAAACATTAAGTTTGGTATCAAACAAGTGTCACTGCACATGTAGGAGTCCCTCATACTGTGGGCGGGACATGTCTGATGGCCCATAGCATTAATATTTAAAAAAATTTTGAAAATGGTGTCAACATAAACTGTAATTATTGTATAGCAACTACAAATATATGTTTATTTTTCTTAATCCAGTCACCACCACACATTTAGAAGTCACTCATACTGTGGGAGGGACATGCTTAAAATATAGTATTTAATTAATGAATTATTAGTACTGCATTAATCTTTAAAAAACATGCACATAGTTTTAATTGTCTGATGCCCAAACTATACATGGTGTCAAGCCATAAACCCATAGTCAAATGGAATCATCAGATCCTCCTCTGTCAAAAAATTTAGAATTTGGTATTTTATAGTATGAGTGACTCCTACATAAGCAGAGATGCTTGTTTGGTACCAGATGCAATGTTTTCTGACAGAGGAAAGTCTGATGATTCCATTGACTATGGGTTTGTGTTGACACAATGTGTTGTTTAGGCTGCAGGCAAATAAAATAATTGTTTAATAGGCCAAAATACATTTTACACCCACAGTATAACTGAATCCTACGTACGTCACATTAATTCCTGTTTGATTTAAAATAAAACAAAGTGTTTTCAGAATATATTGGAATATTATATGCTATTATATGCTATTCATTTTCATAAATATTAACTAAGCGCACAAGGCTTTTATTTTGAAAAGCATAGTTACGGTTACGGTTTTCCTACTAAGCTCGCTCGTGTTATCTTCACACAGCTAACAGAAAAACACGTGAACTTATCAAGTGCAACGAAAACATTTCTTGTGGTAAGACCTGTTTTCTTCTATTTTTTCCCCATATAATTCGAGTTTCCATTAGCTCCTTACCTTAGGGTTAGCAATATCTGGCGGATTATCTTTATAACTTAATGTTTTGTGTTAGCTAATTAGCTACTGGCTACATTTATCTATTACCAGAAGTTCGTTCTAAAGGTTATTTAGCTATAGATGTTGGCTTGTGTTCCTGTCAGGTGGTTTGTTATGGTTTGTTTAGTGATTGTCGTAAGGCGTGACTTTTTTCAGAACAACCATATTCACCAAGATTCTCGGTGCAGAGGTTCTGATATAAAAGAGCTGCACCTATTAAGAAAGTCAGTTTCCAGGTAAACAGCAGCAAGTCTGTTGTTGGAGGGCCAGGGAATGAGAGAGTTTGGTAAACTTCTTTTATCTTTGGCTAGGACTCAAAAAACAAAGAAAAAAAAAACTGTGGTGGGAATGGTCTGAACATCCAGGGCTGATCTTAGAAGGTTTCTAAGAAATCTATTACAGAAAGATGTAAGTTTTCTATGGACTTAACTGTGTGTCCAATAACTTTTGCTATGGCTACCGATCATCTTTTAGCCCTAAAGCATGCAGAGAATATATAAACTCTCTCTCTCTGGGTGTGTGAGCGCTGGCATTGCTTAAAATCTGTGTATTATGTCCCGGGTTGCATACACTTTTGATTCTTGCATGGAAGCCACTGTGGTAGATTTCTGGCCACATCTCCCAGTATTTGCACAGTAGAAAAGATGGTTCCACAAAATTAGAAAAAAGAGGTTTCAGGGTTTCTGGATCGAGTCTTATTAATGTTCTCCAGGTTCCAAGCTGTGTTAGTTTCTGTTCACACCATAAAGGTCATTTTAGGAAAAATGTTCTCACTGTACTCCAAGGGATGCATCATTTGCCACCTATGTAGTAGGATAATTTATGTTCAAGGCACATGCCATTGATAATACATACTGCTACTCCAGTTCCACACACACGGCTTGTCTCTCTTTATTTCACAACCTAATTAGTTATATGTTAATGAGAGTGTTTTCAATTATGACTAGAACTTAATGTAGTTGAGGTGATAATTATGTGACACTGCTTTAGATTATAGTATAAAAACTACATATTGTGTATATTATTATTATTATTATTATTATTATTAACTGTAATAATATTGCAGCAACTAAGAGTATTTACATTGTAAATACTACCACACAACTCTATTAGCCTCCAGTAAGGATCAGTTATTAGGTGTTCTGTCCAGCAGCCTCTCCTCATTTTGGTTTTTGACCTCTTAACTCATTCTCAATGACATGAAAACTTTGCATACTTGTCATGAACAGAATTTGCTGTTATATACAGTCATGGCCAAAAGTTTTGAGAATGATACAAATATAAATTTTTACAAAGTCTACTGCTTCAGTTTTTATATTGGCAATTTGCATATACTCCAGAATGTTATAAAGAGTGATCAGCTTAACAGCAATTAATTGCAAAGTCAATATTTGCCTAGGAAATGAACTTTATCCCCCAAAACACATTTCAACTTCATTGCAGCCCTGCCTTAAAAGGACCAGCTAACATCGTTTCAGTTATTGCTCCATTAACACAGGTGTGGGTGTTGATGAGGACAGGGCTGGAGATCAATCTGTCATGATTAAGTAAGAATGACACCACTGGACACTTTAAAAGGAGGCTGGTGCTTGGCATCATTGTTTCTCTTCTGTTAACCATGGTTATCTCTAAAGAAACACGTGCAGTCATCATTGCACTGCACAAAAATGGCCTAACAGGGAAGAGTATCGCAGCTAGAAAGATTGCACCTCAGTCAACAATCTATCGCATCATCAAGAACTTCAAGGAGAGAGGTTCCATTGTTGCCAAAAAGGCTCCAGGGTGCCCAAGAAAGACCAGCAAGCGCCAGGACCATCTCTTAAAAGTGTTTCAGCTGCGGGATCGGGCTACCAGTAGTGCAGAGCTTGCTCAGGAATGGCAGCAGGCAGGTGTGAGTGCATCTGCACGCACTGTGAGGCGGAGACTCTTGGAGCAAGACCTGGTCTCAAGGAGGGCAGCAAAGAAGCCACTTCTCTCCAGAAAAAACATCAGGGACAGACTGATATTCTGCAAAAGGTTCAGGGAGTGGACTGCTGAGGACTGGGGTAAAGTCATTTTCTCTGATGAATCCCCTTTCCGATTGTTTGGGACATCTGGAAAACAGCTTGTTCGGAGAAGACGAGGTGAGCGCTACCACCAGTCTTGTCTCATGCCAACTGTAAAGCATCCTGAAACCATTCATGTGTGGGGTTGCTTCTCAGCCAAGGGAATCGGCTCTCTCACAGTCTTGCCTAAAAACACAGCCATGAATAAAGAATGGTACCAGAATGTCCTCCGAGAGCAACTTCTCCCAACCGTCCAAGAGCAGTTTGGTGATCAACAATGCCTTTTCCAGCATGATGGAGCACCTTGCCATAAAGCAAAGGTGATAACTAAATGGCTCAGGGAACAAAACATAGAGATTTTGGGTCCATGGCCTGGAAACTCCCCAGATCATAATCCCATTGAGAACTTGTGGTCAATCATGAAGAGACGGGTGGACAAACAAAAACCTACAAATTCTGACAAAATGCAAGCATTGATTGTGCAAGAATGGACTGCTATCAGTCAGGATTTGGTCCAGAAGTTGATTGAGAGCATGCCAGGGAGAATTGCAGAGGTCCTGAAGAAGAAGGGTCAACACTGCAAATATTGACTTGCTTGCATTAACTCATTCTAACTGTCAATTTTGTTACTCATAATAGCAATTTATGTCTATGTGATAAAAACATCTGACAAACACACATAAAAACCAGAGGGCAGCAGATCATGTGAAAATATAATATTTGTGTCATTCTCAAAACTTTTGGCCATGACTGTATAAGAAATTAACATTTTTTTTTCTTATTCAGTGACATAATGACACGGTGGGCCAGAGCCAACAATGTTCATAAACACAAAGCAGCGGAAGCTACACCCTGGAGCCAGCTAAAGACAGGTAAAGCTGAAGGGAATGCTGAAACTGAGACA
This sequence comes from Prochilodus magdalenae, assembly GCA_024036415.1. Taxonomy (NCBI): domain Eukaryota; kingdom Metazoa; phylum Chordata; class Actinopteri; order Characiformes; family Prochilodontidae; genus Prochilodus; species Prochilodus magdalenae. The sequence continues at coordinate 730,908 of JAMWET010003618.1, read as the reverse complement.
AGATCCAGAAAAGGCAGGTCTTCAGGTCCACGTGTCAGGGATGGTGCATCATGTAGTACACGGCAAGCTCTGCCAGGCCCTTTTAAAAAGAAACCTAACAAAAAAAGAGAACTTGATGTGAATGGATTCATGGAGTATTTGAAGAAGACAGGGCAGCCACTAGATTTAGGACCACAAAATGGAGCCTCTGAGGAGCTGAATTTTGACGACGTAGCCACAGCAATAGGAAAAGACAAAAGAACAGAAGCCCGGAGGATAAAGAGACAGAACACTAAAAAGAATAACATGGTATGTAGCTTTAAATACTGATGGTGATTGTGCGGGGGGTCACATTTTGTGAGAGGTTAATATGCCGGCTTCATATGAATTCTTTTATCGTCTTCAATATATTTAGGTGTGCTTTAACTGTAGAAAGCCTGGCCATGGACTGGCTGACTGCCCAGAGGCTGATAATGACGAAGAGATGGGCAGAGGAATCTGCTATCGTTGTGGGTCTACAGAGCATGAGATCCAAAGGTGTCGAGCTAAAGTGGACCCTGCTTTGGGTAAGGATGTCATCAAGGGCAAAAAACAAAACACTAAAAACTAGAATTAACTAAGATGATGTGCTGGAGCTGGGGACAGATTAATACATAATAGACAGTGATGCTCTAATATTAGGAGGGTATTAAATTACATATGTAGCTCCTTTGTTAACATTATTTATGAAATTCCTAGCCAGTGCAATACCATGCCATGTGAATCCTGATATTCCTGTCAATTTTTTGTAGGCGATTATCCCTATGCCAAATGTTTCATTTGTGGCCAGACTGGTCACCTTTCCAGATCCTGCCGGGATAACCCAAAAGGCCTGTATGCTGCAGGTGTGTTCTTAGACAACTGCCACCATTTAAAAACTACTTGCTGTTAAAAAAATAAAAACCTTGATTATATGAAGTTATTATATAAATCTTAATTGTATAAAAACTTTGTATTGAAACCAGTATATATCCTATTTTTGCATGTTTGTATGCAGATACTAATTAACATTAAGGTCAAGGTATATTTTCTTTGATGTGTGTGCTGTTTGTTGGTTCAGGTGGCTGCTGTCGTGTATGTGGTTCAGTGGAACATTTCCAGAAGGACTGCCCAGAGCACCAGACCTCAGGTAATATATTTTAACGAGTCTTTTAAGTAGGCATTCATGCATCAAAGAGTATGTGCAAATACATTCGTCAGGAAGGAAAATACTAGGGCTGTACCCCACTCAGAATTTTGTCCATCGAATCGGATTCGCCCATCCTGGCCGACGATTCAATGCTTTGTTCATGTTTTTTCTCCATGTAAATTATCTAGTAAATCAATTTTCATACGTTTCAGATCAGCAAGCACATATTCATGCTAAACATTAGCGCTTATAGCCTGTCTGTTTAATTTCACTTTTAACAGCTTCTTCAGTAGGATGACCCTTTTGTCTTTCATCTCTCATAAATAATGAACTGCTAAATAAAACCAAAATGAGTCAATATTTAAATAATTTTTTGATGAAAAGAAGAATGGTAAACCTGAAACAGTTTAATTATTATATTACCCGCGCTGAAACCATTTCTCGTTTATCGGCAGGCGTATTAAGTGAATGTACTTATCTTTAAATAAAAATAATCTTGGCTGTGGATGAATAAATCAAAACATCTGTAATTTAGGTTCTAAAATAATGAAATTATAATAATACAAACATCTTCGGTCCGTTTTTCCTTCACTGCAAACAGCCATCATGTCTAAAACGAAAGTCAACTCACTCGTTTGAAGCAGTGTTCAATGTCTAACTAAATGAAGAGCAGAATAAGGTTTAAGTTGTTTGGATTATTTTCTAAAGCTCCTCCAGACTTTTTCTGAGACATCGGTCCACCCTTGTTTCTCAGCTTCACAGCTTTAGCATCCTTCAGAGGTGAACCGTCAGCGTGAATTTAATATTTTAGCAAGCATGCGTCATAGCCCAGCTAGAACTTGAATATATATTTATTATTCCCCTTTTAATAATTATTAAAATGTCTTTCTTAAAGTTCTTGTGCATTTTTTTTTTTTAAGCTTTAGTCTGTTTACAATTCGACTTGTCGACTTCTAGAGGGCAGACCTAGAAAATACTACAGCATGCAGGCTAGTGGTTTCTAAGGACGAGGTTGGGCCAGGGTTCCTGCAAATTCTTGAAACCTCTTAAATTTTGTTTTTCAATATTCAGTGTTAATGTTTATATTTGTTTAGGGGGTCTTTTTTGACTGATATTTCATATTCCATGACAATATTTGTTGTAGTATTTGTTGATATGTTATGTATGTAGTGTGCATTCCTCTTGGTAGCGCACTCTGTGTGACTGTGTTCTGCATTTTTTAAACTAGAAAAGAAAGTGTTTATCCAGCTTTGGGGGGGAAAGAAAAAAAGCAAGGCCCCCTCCAGTGATGCATATAAAATTAAACTTTCAATCTTTGTACGCACAAAAAATTGGAAAGCACTAGTATTTGGCTAGAACTTAACAAAGTACTGTAATGAAGAAGTTTCTCAGAACATATTTTCTGTTTCTGCAACGTAGACACTGTTACATTTTTCTATTTTCGCCAGAGTGTCTCTAGTGATAATGGGTTAAGCATGATTTTTCTGTCTGTAGTCTATAAATTATGGAATGATGCATTTCAAATTTTCACTTTCTTCTGCAGCAAATTCCATCACGCTTAGCCGCCTGTCCAACAAGATAAGCGCTGATCAGGAGGACGTTCATGTTTCTGTAAAGCATGTGCCACCCAGGAAGACTAAGGTTGTGGTCTTCTGAGCTAAGCCTATTGTCTGTGTCTACAATAAACATTATATTTTTATTGCTTGCTGATGGCACTCAGTCTGTAGTATGCCTGTGATCGCAGTACTCATTTCCCTGAAGAGACTGATTTAGTTGGAGTTATAGTGTATGTTGCAAACAATAAAACATTTGCAAATCATCAATTTATAGAGCATATGTTCTTCAAATAAACATTGTAAGTTAGCCTAAAACTTCTGTGGGTTCTATTGTCTTTTTTCCCCTCCAAGAACATTAAAGATGTATGAAGATATTTGAATGTTGTGTTCGTTGTGAGTATAGATGCAGTTAGAGGCTCTGTTAAATACATGAATACAATTCTGAACTAATCGTAACTCTGCTGTGAACACTTACCTGGTTGAACCTTCAAATAGTAGGTTCAGATTTCCTTTTGTAGGCCAGGTGGGAGAAATCTATCAACATTTATGAAGATTCACAAAAATTGGGGTGTTTGACTGGCTGAGCCAAGACATCAGTCATGGCAGCTGGAGGCAACTGATGCTGGCTGGCATCTCTTCAAATAAAGCGTAATAACTTGACACAAATAGTTTGTGACTGATGATGACTAAGGAACTAGGATGGTTTATGGCTAAGATGACCAAGAGTAAGCGGTGTTGAATATGAATTTTGTCTCTGTACTGTTTTCCATTAAATACAGGGCTTGAATGCACATTCATAGATTGTTTGTATTTACATTTTTCATTCCAGCTTCTTGGGATCAGGGTAGTAGTAACCCATCTAATTGTAGGGGGCCTTTTTTGTTGCCCATTTATTTGAGACAACATCACACAAATGGTGCGTTCTGTGGCTGATATAGTAATGTTACAACATCTTTTACCACACCTCCTTACATGCCCTTATATATGCAGACAAGATTACCTTGACCACAGAATTAGAATAAATCAGATAAAGTGAAATTTAATTCCATTCCATTCTACACCCCCTTTAGAGCACCTTTCATTTTATGGAATTTGCTGTCAATTATCAGAGCTAAGCATCTAGCTGCATCCTGTCACATTAGATTGGGTGTGGGGAATTATACTATGATGCACCCATTCTCAGTTCTCTGGGCTGCAAATCCTTCAAAAGCATAAAAACAATAATTAATGATCAGGATAAGACAAATATGAATCCTGTGGTCGTTTCAAAATAGGCCGCCATTATGCAGTGTTTTGCTTTAATTTAGTTTGACACACTAAACAAATTTGTCACATAATCTTTCTTGCATTCCAAGTTCATAGTTTAATCAATTATTATAGGAAGTATTTTTCTTATTACTTTCTGTATTTTTAAAATGTTTATACTCAAACCACTGTTATGTACTTGTTTTTTTAATGTCTGTGTAAACAGGCTATGTTGCATAAATTTTGCATTAATAATATAAAAATGCTTTTTAACACCATTCTGAAATATTCTATATAATTCCACACATCTAAATATTACAAGTAAAATACTGAAGTCCCTTTAAGCCTAAAATTACTTTAACTGACAGCTTACTGTTTCTGAAAGTCTCGTCTCTCTGCAAATACCGATCTCTCAGGTCTACAGCAGGTTTATTATAACCCTCAGATTATTTCTTTTTTATCCATATTTATTAATTTATTTATAACGCTAAAATGTTTCATTCCTATAAGAAGTATAACAGCGCTAATTCTTTATGTAACATTATTATTTTATTATCATATTATTATTGTCATTAATATAAATATTAAAAACTATGGTATGTGACCCTAACCGTAGAAACGCTATAATTCAACTTCTTTTTTTCTTAAGGAAATGACATCATGTGGCGCAGGTCACGTGATCGTGAGACAACCCATTCTTTTTTTTTTTTTTTTTGTAATGGGGTTTCTTTAAATTATTTTGGCCACATATTTTCATATATTTTTCATGTTTTCTTTTTAGCTACTGCGCGTGGTTTAATACCGCTGGGTGTGTGTTTAGCCAATTCCCCCACCTCTTTTGCTAGACGCATCTCGGAAGTGGAACGAACTCACCATGGTAAGACAACACAGATCTGTATATTGTTTTTAAATAAATACAACGTCGTAAAAGTACCATTTATATGAATTCCACAGCACCACACATCACACGTGTGACGCGCAAATGGTCAGTTTAGATTTGGTAATAACAAGGAGCTTGCACATACTAACTTTACGCAGCTAATGATGTTTTTTGGCAGTAGACTGACTAAATTGTCACATAAGCAGTAAACATGGTTAAAACTAGCAGAGCTAGCTCACCGATGCTGCGTAGTTGAAATGTCCTTTCTAATTTCGATTCTGCCTGATTTGTAGACCACAGACACGCGTATCTATGCACATACCTAAAACGTCATGCAAAATACAGGCGAATATTCAGACATAACAGGGTTCAATGTTTAACAGTTTTATTTTATTTTATTTTATTTTTTTTACAGCTTTTACAATTATAGGCACTATAAAACAGAACAATGCACGACATTGTGTTGAGGTTTCTACAAATATAAAGAGTAGAAGAAGAAGAAGAAGATGATGATGATGATAACAACAATAAAAAGTTTGGAGCCAAAGAGATTATTAAAGTAACTCTGTCTGCTTCACTTTGGGATTTTGCGAATTGTGTTCAGGGACCTTGTATTGATTAGGTTTATTTTTGAAAGCCGGAAATAAAGTTTTTTTTCCTATGGAATTAACATTTACGAATAAGGTATTCCTCAAGTAAGAAAATGCGATTTATTATGAAATATTTACTTTTAATCACTTTCCTATAATTAAATATAACATAACGAAAAATCATCAATAGTCTGAATAAATATCAAGAGATCAGAAGAATTCTAATTGTATATGCACATTGCAAAAGCAGATGACTAACAACTTTGCTTATATATATTTTCTTAGAATTAACCATTAATTTCAGTGTCAGGCTTGTAGCGATTAAAAAAAGCTTTGGCTGGATAGGATTTGTGGATTGTTTTAAGCATAACTTCTCTCACTTCGGTACTTATAAGGTTCTGAAATGGCAAGGACCATTCACCAAGATATACAGTGGGGAAAATAAGTATTTAGTCAGTCACCAATTGTGCAAGTTGTCCCACTTAAAAAGATGAGAGAGGCCTGTAATTGACATCATAGGTAGACCTCAACTATGAGAGACAAAATGTGGAAAAAAATTGAGAAAGTCATTTTGTCTGATTTTTAAAGAATTTATTTGCAAATAATGGTGGAAAATAAGTATTTGGTCAATAACAAAAGTTCATCTCAATACTTTGTTGTATATCCTTTGTTGGCAATGACAGAGGTCAAACGTTTTCTGTAAGTCTTCACAAGGTTGGCACACACTGTTGCTGGTATGTTGGCCCATTCCTCCATGCAGATCTCCTCTAGAGCAGTGATGTTTTGGGGCTGTCGGCGGGCAACACGGACTTTCAACTCCCTCCAAAGGTTTTCGATGGGGTTGAGATCGGGAGACTGGCTAGGCCACTCCAGGACTTTGAAATGTTTCTTACGAAGCCACTCCTTTGTTGCCCTGGCAGTGTGCTTGGGATCATTGTCATGCTGAAAGACCCAGCCACGTTTCATCTTCATTGCCCTTGCTGATGGAAGGAGGTTTGCACCCAAAATCTCACAATACATGGCCCCATTCATTCTTTCATGTACACGGACCAGTCGTCCTGGTCCCTTTGCAGAGAAACAGCCCCAAAGCATGATGTTGCCACCCCCATGCTTCACAGTTGGTATGGTGTTCTTTGGATGCAACTCCGCATTCACTTTCCTCCAAACACGACGAGTTGTGTTTTTTTTACCAAATAGTTCTACTTTGGTTTCATCTGACCATATGACATTCTCCCAATACTCTTCTGGAACATCCAAATGCTCTCTAGCAAACTTCAGACGTGCCTGGATATGGACTGGCTTAAGCAGGGGGACACGTCTGGCACTGCAAGATCTGAGCGTCGTAGTGTGTTGCTGATGGTAGCCTTTGTAACGTTGGTCCCAGCTTCCTGCAGGTCATTCACTAGATCCCCCCTTGTGGTTCTGGGATTTTTCCTTACCGTTCTTGTGATCATTTTGACCCCACGGGCTGAGATCTTGCGTGGAGCCCCAGATCGAGGGAGATTAGTAGTGGTCTTGTAGGTCTTCCCATTTTCTGATTATTGCTCCCACAGTAGATTTCTTCACATCAAGCTGCTTGCCTATTGCAGATTCAGTCTTCCCAGCCTGGTGCAGGTCTACAATTCGGTTTCTGGTGTCCTCCGACAGCTCTTTCGTCTTCACCATAGTGGAGTTTGGAGTGTGAGTGTTTGAGGTTGTAGGCAGGTGTCTTTTATACTGTTAACGACTTCAAACAGGTGCCATTAATACAGGTAATGAGTGGGGGAAAGAGGAGCCTCTTAAAAAAGAAGTTACAGGTCTGTGACAGCCAGAAATCTTGCTTGTTTGTTATTGACCAAATACTTATTTTCCACCATTATTTGCAAATAAATTCTTTAAAAATCAGACAAAATGACTTTCTCAATTTTTTTCCACATTTTGTCTCTCATAGTTGAGGTCTACCTATGATGTCAATTACAGGCCTCTCTCATCTTTTTAAGTGGGACAACTTGCACAATTGGTGACTGACTAAATACTTATTTTCCCCACTGTATCCTTTACAAACGCATTGGCAGTTTGACATGACTTCAGACAGGATATTAAAACATATTCTTGAACAGGAATATGTTTTTGTAAGAAATCATGGTGACTGTATAACTTTCTATTGGAGTTAAAAAGTTGTCTGAATAACCTGAGACAGTTATTTTTTTTAGAGAACAGTGTTTTATTTTTGTGCAGATGTGGCACTCTACCAATTTGGCACCCTTGTTCTGGAAAAACGTAATTTAATTTCACTGTGTACTTGTACAGAGCTGAAATGACAATAAAAGACACTTGACTTGACTCTTAACTAATGTTTTAGGCAAGTTAACTATTATTTTGGATTTTATAGTCAAGAAAACACAGCCCCCACCACACACACATTGTTTAGTGTTCATATTACAGAATTATCACTAATTTCTTAATATAAGGTTTTGGCATTCTCACGCTTCAGTTGCGTGACCTGCAGGTGTTAGCTTTTGCTGTTTAATTCCTCATTGGTTGCCCTTTGTCTCCCCCGAGTTGCCAGAGGTGGATCTGCAGGAACCCAAATATAGAAACAAAACAAACTGGAGTGAGCCTATGAGTAAGCTTAGTAAGGTATTGTTTATTTCGATACTGGTGCCTTATATCTCTCCAACATGGCAAAGTGGTACAATACTTAATGACAAACTCAGTTCTTTAGCTACCAATGTAAAACCTGAAGTATGAAACCTGGGCGTGATCTTGGAGACTGAGCTCAGTTTAATCCCGCATGTCAATGCAAAGTCACTAAAATAGCTTTTTATCATTTAGGAAATGTTGATAAAGTTCCGCCTTTCTGTGTCAGAGTGATGCAGAGGACTTTGTTCATGCGTTTGTTACAAACAGAAACGATTACTGTAATACTCTTCTTACTGGGGATCCTAAGAAAACCGTCTATTCCCTGCAACTTGTACAGAACACAGCAGATCACATTCTAACCTGTTCTGAAAGAGCTGCACTGGCTACCTGTATCTATTAGAATAGACTTCTGAAGTTCTGCTGCTGGTCTATAAGGCCTAAATCATATAGCACCTGCTTTCATCACAGAATGTCTCTCTGTTTATGTTCCAGCTCATGATCTTAAATCTACAGATGCTAACGTTCTGCAAATACCTTCTGTAAAATACAGGAAACATGGAGAGACCTCTTTCAGTCATGCTTCTAAATTGTGGAACTCAACCCTAGCTTCTATTAGACAGTTTAACTCAGTGCTCACATTTAAGAAACATTTAAAAACATACCTCAGTTTTTGTTAAAATTACTGTGTGTGTGTGTGTGTGTGTTTGTGTGTGCACGGGTGTGTACATGCGTGCATGTGTGTATGTTGTGATACACTAGAGTGCATTTATTCAAACATGGTATCTGATCGATATTAGGTATTGACAGATATGCAAAGTTTATGTTTTGGAGCTGGTTTTGAAAATGGAAAAGCTGGATTGGTGCATCCCTAATTATTTGCTTTTTCATGTTTTAATGGAAATCCTGTTATAATTAACAATAATTAGGGTCAATATTTTATAATCATTATTAGAAGAGTGATCGGATGGCTTTTGGAACCAGAGTAATGATCTCTTAAGACTTGGTGGTAGTGTTTCCATCTCCATACTTTCTCTAAAGACCTTAACCAAACAGAAAAGCAGTTGTTCAGCAAACGTTTAATAAAGATCACAGGTGTGTATAGCTATATCTGATTGACTTACATAGTGAACACTTCCTCTTAGGGAGCAGGACAACATTTTTTTTAGTTAGCATAGAATAGTGTTTAATGTACAGTAGATATGGAATGTTTTTGTACTACTGATCCACTACACTTGCAAGATTTGTAGAAGTTTTTACTTTAGCATGTGACCTAAGCAAGGATTGGCCTTATTGCTGTACCTCACAGACATGCATTTCGGCAGCCAATATTACGGGCATTCAACCAGCAGTGATGCCCAAAAGGAGAACCTGGGACTACATGCACACAGATCATTATGGCCACTGCCCCTAACACCATATCAGCATCGGTTGCAATGGTTCTATGCCAGTCAGCTGTAAACTGACTGGATGATCACTGGATGGATTATTGCAGGACACCATTAGGAGCCTCTATAGCATTAATAAACATTTCGGCCTGACGCCATACTGAGAGACGCTACTTCTGTATGTGTAGCTCAATAAATGTTACCTATATCAGTCTAAATTTATCATCATTTATTGTTCATGGTAACCTTTATCTTCCTTCCCAGTAGCATTGTAATCCACCACTTCATTCTGGGTGCAACTATTGTTTTGATAATGAGTGTATGGAAGTAGACCAGTTTGCGGTTCATACGGTGACTCTAAGTAGGAGCGCTGGCTAACTTTTTCTAATTCGCATTGCACCTTATTTTCTCTTTTTTAGTTTATAGTTACTGTACTTGTTTAAGTTAATACTAAGTTTATAGTTCTTTGATTAAATGGTTTTAGTTTTTGTTCAACTTCACTTCCTCATAGATGTCAAATAAAGAAGAATCAAGTGCTGCTAGCTGTTACCTGGATGAGAAAAGCTTCCATCTGTGTTGCCAGCTTTTCCTCCAGCATGCCAATGTCCTCAAAGATGGATGGAGCTGGACAGTGTTCAAGGTGCTTTATCATTGCTGTTGGAACAAAATTTTATGTCTTTATGTCAAAATGTTTTTTATTTTATTTTCTCTTCTTTTTTGCATGATAGTGAGTTTTAACGTGTATAATGCTTCTTGTATTCAAGTGTCATCTAACAGTGTTACTTTCCTTTAGGGCGTTAAAGAAGGCTACTTGAAAAAGACTGTTCTAATACCTGGAGGAGTACATTCTCTGCTAAACCAGCAGCTTAAGATTGAGGATGACATGGACTGTCTCATAGAAGACCAGGTAAAATCTATTTACACTCATCAGAGAAAAAGCGACCTTAACTTAAACTTAGTGTTGGTTTTGTTTGTGTGGTTTACACTAACTTACTCTAATAAGTATTATTAGCTATTTAAATTTTGTCTACCTCTCTTAATCTCTCTCTGTTTAGGTGGATCATGATGCTGGCAATAATGCAGTGTGTGAGAGCCAAACTGTAATGCGCTATGAATATCATGTTTTGTACTCCTGCAGCTATCAGGTTCCTATCCTGTACTTCAGAGCATCCACACTGGGTAAGTTTATAGCATTTTATGCTGTTGGTGATTACTTTACGCAGTGTTCAGATTGAATTTGAGATTGTTTTTAATATGAGCTGATGTGCCAGAAGAGCTCTCTATGTTTCATCCATTACAGATGGAAGGCTTTTATCCCTTGAAGAGGTTTGGAACCATGTTCACCCAAGCTACAGAAAACAGCTATTGCAAGGACCTTGGGATACTCTAACCCAACAGGTGAAACTCATGGCTATATTGATCTTACCAGCTTTATGTCATTTAATATGAAAGAAAGAAATTCATATTGTAATTGGCCATCAGAATAGATTTGCTGTTTAAGTAAAGGTATGTCCAAATAGTTGAATTAATCTTTTATTGTATATATAGTTTTTATATTTTTATGTAGTTTTCTGCCTAGTAGCCATGTAGGTCTACATGCTTTACAATGTTTTAGTGAGTCAGTGGGCTACAGATAATTGAATATCAAGGAAGGCAGGTAGGAAAGGAAGATTGATTTAGCCTTTCAGAACTACCCTATATCGGCTAACCCTGCCACGGTGGCTAATCACTCACAAGACACTGGGTCAAGACCTCACATTCCCAAGACATTGCTGTATTGCACCCCTGTATCACATTGCTACAGCAATGATCATATCTGCTTTGAATAATTAGAATTTACTGCATCTTTACGGTTGAAAAGAAAACAATAGAAATTTGGCTTGGCCAAAATTGTGCAATACCACATGAAAAGCATATTCGACGATGGATTTACTTAACCACTTATGTCTTAAATGTCTGTTTCTCACTCAAGCTGGGGAGTCACAAGAGTTTGTGGCTACCTTGTGGTAGGGGAAATGCTGAATCCTGAGGAAATATTTCATTTTAATTTTCTCTTCAGTTACATGGGGAAAAAAAGTTTCAGAAAAGTTACATAAACCCTACATGAGAAGTAAAATAAAACACATTCCAAAACTTCATTTTCCAGTTTTACATTTTTAATTGCAAAAAATGCTTTGCAGAGAGCAAAGTAACATCAGAAATAAAAAACACTTAATAGAACATTTGATTAATTGAAGTGGATGGATGGATGCCATGTTTTGAAAGAGCTAATAGAACAAAAAGTGTGACTTAAGAAAACAAGAGCAGTGATAACAGAAAACAGTTGAATTTTTGTAAGATATTAGTAGATTTATGATACTTGATTAAAAAACATGCAAGTTTGAGCCAGAGAAGTTCTATAATGGACAATTCTCTCTGTTTTTTAGAGTGTGTTAGCCATTTTTAAAGTAATTATGTTTTCTTGTTCTTGCCATTAAATAAATATGCAGTAATAATAAGGTTGCTGAATTGCTTTAGGTCTTATCCCCTAATATTGCATCTTAAGAGTATGAGCCCCTTAAATCCGTCAGCTCCTGAACAATTATACAACGTGTGCTTCACAAAACACCAATGACTTTTATTTTTTTAAGCTTTGGTTCAACCAGTGATTGTCACACCCGATCGCATCAAAGCCATGCTTACTTCTGATTGTTCCTAACAGGATATTTGATTGTGAGGTCGTAACATTTAGTGGAAATATGTGGTCGGATTCCTACCACAACATCTTCACTCTTAATGTGTTCTTAAAATGTATATGACCTCTGTAAAATCCGTCTGTTTGCTTCTGCTGTTACTGGACAATTTATATGTTTACTTTTTTTTAAAGAATGTTGATAAGGCATATTACAAATGCATGGTTAATTTATTGCTAACAACACTAATACTATGACGAAGATGGAAAAAGAATGATTTATTTTTTCTCACACTTTACAAAGGATAAAGGTTAAAATTTACACAGTGTTTTGTATTTATGTGTTAGGAACATCCCTTACTGGGACAGCCCTTCTTTATGCTCCATCCATGCCGCACTGAGGAGTTTATGCGACCAGTTTTGCAAATGGCACATGCTGAGAAAAGGTAATTTTGTCAAATTAGCTATTGTAAAATGAAACCTCAGTGATAGTTCACTAAAGTAGTACACTCTGTGATATTAGTATGCTTTCCTCCTTTGATCAATTTCTATGTTTTGTTGCAGGAGAGTTAACTACATCGTTACATGGCTGAGTGTGGTAGGACCAATGGTGAGACTGGAAGTACCACTAAGCTATTGCACAGCAGTGGCTGCTCCTGACTGAGGCTTTAACACGGACCCCAGTCCATGCAGAACAAAGCACTACAGACTTTCAGCATTTTGCCTCATTAAACATAGAAATAATGATCAGTGCCTTCTTGGGTTGAATTCTGTTGAATTTTACTGTAGAAGCAGTGTATGGATGTTTGCTTTTACCCATGCTTAGGTTTGTTGGGGCAGATGTGGCAGTTCTAGCCTGTTGGTTAAATCTGTTTTGCATTGCCACAACATAAAAAGGGAGCATGGGCATCCAGGGACATGCTGAGATGCTTAAATGGTTTGTTACAGTGTTTTTCCTTTTTTTTAATTATTGTATGGACTTTTGCACATCAGCTGTTAATAAGGCCAGTTTAATGAATGTTAGCTCTTTTCTTGTTGAATATGTAACAGCAATGTATGTAAAGGTAAAGAGACTTTACAAAGCAAAGGCCATAGCTCAGCAGTGGTGAGAAAAACATTTGATTCTTAAATGCATGGTGATTCTATATTGACTGTTTCTGAAATGGTTTACGTTGCATATGCCATGTCTTATTTTTGTATCCGCCCTCCTTTTTCTGTTGGGAACTAAGCTCTCATGCACCCACATGAGAAACATATTTTTAACTAGGATATTCTGGCACAGCCTAGATTGGAGAAGGAAAAGTCAGTCTCACCACAGGAAACTGCTAACAGGCTAATCCAGTTATATACCGAGGTAGGCTATAAGTTAGAGAATTTACTGCATAAACAACTGCAACATACAAAGTGTTCATGTTTTCTGAACTGTTTATTAGACATATTGTGTTTTAGACTTCCATGTAAAATGCAGTCATTAGAATGTAGGTTTGTTGGGGAATGTGCCAAGGCCCTGAACGACCTCTCAGACATATTAGAATATATTCATTTTATTTAGCACTTTATTAAAGCTTTATTACAATTATGTGAAAGCAATGAAATTGGAAAAAGATTCATGCTTAATGTGTTGAGTACTACTGATATCTGCTGGTGACATAATGATCTAATAGACAGATGCCTCTTCAAAGGTTATGCTATGTTGTTCTCATAGGATTTAAAGTGTGCAGTTTATTTTTTGTTAAATGTGTTTTTAGAACACCTTTTGAAACTAAGGATACATTTTCCACATATATAGTTTATAAGACATTTTTTTTTAGATTGTGTTGCCTGGTAAATGTTTGTTTGATGAACTGTCCTACAAACAAAGAATTAGGGTTCATTTACAGTGTTTAGTCTAGCCATCATGCTTTTCCTGATATGATTTCACAACAGTATTGTGTTTTGCAATAGATGGGATTGTTGTCGTTGTTTTTCCTTTACATGGGGGTAAGGCATTAGTTTGAGCCAGGTTTTGCAGCTATGCCAGAGACTGGGATTTGGGATTTTTGACATGGATTTTGTTTTACTATCTGCAAATGAGGAAGAAAGCTGATTTAATTTAGGGTTTCAGTTCCCAGACCATTCTGGAGCAACTGGCATAGACATTTAATGAGCACATGCATTAATTCACCAAGTATTTTAGTTGTTTGGCTGTGTGTAATTATGTGTACTGGTTTGCTTTCCTGAAATGTACTTTTGATTGATAATGAATGATAAAAGACAAAGATATTTATGTAGGAACAGCTGCGGAACAAGTTACATTAAAAGCATTTGATGTAAAATCTTGCTTTTAAAGGATCGCAATTCAAAAGTATTACTCTAGAAGACCTTGCACATAAATTTTAATACTTATTTCCATATTAGTAAAATACAGTTTAGTTGCTTTTAAAAAAGTGAAACAGAAAAATGTCAAATAAAACAGAAATCAATGGTTTATAGTTGATTTTTGAAACTCTATTCATCAGAAAACATTACAAAAATAATATATAGTTATTACACAACTAACTTGTTTTTTTTTTTTTGGGTTGACCATTCATGTTCATCACCTCTTCTTTTACAAACACAAGTGTTTGGGAACAGAGGTGAACGTTCTGAACTGCAGGCCAGTTATGTGCCGTGGATTATGATAATTCACAGATTCTGTGCTAACTATATATAAGTTTCTGCAAATTAAGCAATCTCAGTAAACCCTCATTCAGCAACAAAATTGTGGATAATCATGTTATTATAAACCTATAAATCTATATAAACCTATAAAGATTTAATTTAGTTCAATTCAGGTTTATATGTATATCATCACTAAACAACTTCACAGAAATCTAAGCCCCTTGTGAGCAAGCCAAGGCTGACAAGGAAAGGAAAAACTTCCTGAGAGGAAGACTGAACTAGACAGAACCTGTACTAGACACCAGAAAGCAAACAATAAGACAGCAACAACACAATGAATATTCACTTTTTATTTGAAAGATTACACTGTTATAAATGTTTATTTTTTCTTGTTCCTGGATATGCCTGTTTTCTTAATCCATTAGGCCTAAAATGTACAAAAAATAATCTTTGTTTCTGTGGTCAGGACAATGAAGGATGTTTTAAAAAGTTCTCTATTATCCAGAACATCTACGATACATTCAGTGCTGAGTAGACTTCAAGTAGTTTGTGGAACTGTCTGGAATTTTCTAGAAACTTCCTGAAACTTTTAGAACGTTCTAGAACTGTCTGGGACTGTCCATCTGTATACATAGCAGTATAAATACAGGTGTGTTAAAACAACAACAGTTTATGTTCCAGCTGAGGAAATGGATAGTGGAGCGACATTTAATTTAAAGGGGACCAAGAAGTTGCTGTATCTAGCAGACTAATTTCTGGTATGTCTGTGACTAATTTATCATAACAGAGTGAGAAAGTACTCCTTAAGAGTATCTTCATAGTTGTGTGAAGCCTACAAAGCTTACTTTATCATGCCTGTCATGCATTAAGACAAACTGTTGGCACCAAATTTCATGTGGGAGCACTGCAAAAAACTCTTGAAGGTAAAGTGGGCGATTGCTGCTCGTTTAGATGTCAGAATTTTATTTGGTTTTGACGAAGTTTTGAAGAATGATTTAAGTGCATGAATCATCGAAACTGCAAATGTGCAGTTATTGATTAATCACAATTTTTGATGTTCTAGAAAAATATATATTACTTTACAGTATCTATTGTATGCAGTGTGTAAAATTTTACACTTCACTACGCAATGTGAAAAATACTATTTTTACTTTATTGTCCTGCATACAGAAACAAAGTTTGTGATAAATATTGCTGTTTTTGTTCAGTAAGTATGATGATGGTAAAAGGATGAGGGACAAACAATCGTTTCCAAGTGTGCAACAAAGTTAAAAGCGAAACATTTAGTATTATGAAAACATTTGTAACAATTGACATACTGTGATGTAATGATTATGATTTTATTACTGAAGAAAATGAGATCTGCATTAAAGATTTTCAGTACTCCACCAATGCTTTATTGTGCTACAAACGACAGCAGCAGAGTATACAATAGAATTTTAGCCATCATTCGCTCTTTGTGCTATGGCCAACCAATACTGTTTCCTGGATTTGTTGAACAAATGGCCCATTGTTTCCCTTTATAATAGCCTTTAATGAGAGCACATGCTTCCTCGACTGCATGGGGAAATCTGACAAGTGATACAGAGCTGTGGCTCCCATGGAAAAAAGTTGTGCGCTCCAAGAGCTATAGTTGCCAGACGTACAGAACCAGCAGATGGCCTCATATCCCAGAGTACACGAAACAGTTTCAGCTTATGGAGGACAACTGAGCTTCATGGTTTCTTTTCTTTTTAGAGAAGGAAGAACACCATTGTTTAATGGTTTAACCAAGCCACAAAATGCATTACATCTCTAGTTAGCTCCTGTCTGATGAGATCTATATACTGCTTATTACATATTAAAACCTTATATGGATGTGCTAACCTGGCCATGGGTAAGGGTGCTTAAATAGTGTTTAAAGCTTGATAAAGTTAAAAAAAAAAAAAGTCAATAAAATTGCAATGTATCTTCTGTTATTAGAACAAGGCAGATCTACAACTGTGTGTAACTTTAGTAAGCCAAGGTAATGTCTCCAATTTTTTTAAGGAGGAAAAAATCCCCAGTGGAACCAGTAAAGAGCTCAGCATCACAGATGATGTAAGCCCTAGAAGGCTCCAAGCTCACTGCCAGTTTTGCTTTCTTCTGCTCCTTTTCTTGCTCCCCTCTTTCAGTTTCTGGTCCATACATATGTTTTCCATTAGAGCCCAGGGGCAAGCAGTACTGTATGAGCCCTTTCAGTACTTCAGCAAATTGGTTCACCTGGCTCACAGGAGGCAAAGAGCAAAACGCACATTATATGTTTAAAATCACTCTTCATAATATGCTCTGAATTCATTGCATATAATTTTATATCTTAAGGGTCCAAATTGGTGGCAACAACAGTCTTCGTAATTGCGACGTTCACAAATCGCTGTTTTAGGATTCACATTTAAGAATTTACACTAGTGCCTGTCATCAGTGTGCTCAGTTACCCCCTCTGGTCAATGTTCCACAAAGTAACTCTGCATGTGTTGAGAGAGCCTTATACTGGCCCTGTTAAAATGCCCCCTTAGGTTTGGATCACATCAGGGGAAGTAGCCCCATATGGTGTTAATCAGTGCCCAGTGGAGTTGACAGAGGCCTTGCTTCACAGAAGGGGTTTAGGACGTGTACATGTGGAGAACATCTTAGATGCCTACCCCTACACACCTAAAACAGTTAGGAAAAATATCTTCACTGTTTTCCTGAAAAATGAAGTTGATGTATCCAAAAATGTTTTGTGCTGTGGCAACAACTAAGCGCTGGAACTTTTATTTCAGACTATGTTGTATATAATGTACTTTTGTCATGTAGTGTTTTTTTAAGGGCATACACTGTCACAACCACATAAGTAAGTCTGCACACTAATGGGTGCATAGAAGCTGTTTCTACATTACTGTACACTACATCACAAAACTAAAGATCTTTGCTAACTGGCCATTTTTAGCGTCATGACACCTTTAAATGGTGCTTAAAATTTTGTTATAATCTGTTGGTATGTTCTAACATAATTTGGACATTTTTTGTAATGCAGTTACAAAATCTATCAATCTATCCATCCATCCATCCATCCATCCATCCATCCATCTATCTATCTATACCACAGTGCAAAGGTAAACGGAAAGGGAGGAGCTGGAAAATCGATGCGATGGCGGCTAAAGTGGTGATGAGACCATAAAGGTGTATAAATGAGAGTTCAACCCAAATCTGTCATATTAGCCTGGTAAAAGAAATGAATTCTGGTACATTATGCATTAATTTTCTTGTGTTTCCTCCAGGACCCCCACAAGACTACCATAGAGCAGGCATTATTAGGGTACTGGATCTATTGGAATTCCCAGCACTGCAGTGAAACCAACATCATGGTGGCGTGTTGGTGTATGCTTTGAAGGTACAATTACAGATTGTAGTCTATCCGTTTTTAAGCATACCTTGTTAGTCTGCTATTGCCCTATTCTTGAATGTTTGGGACCCCCACAGGACCACCACAGAGCAGGCATTATGTGGGAGATCATTCTCAGCACTGCAGTGAAACCGACAAAGCTATATTTCTACACTTTTATTTGCTTAGAAAAAGTTACTATTATTAAAATCAATACAAATAACATTAAAGGTGGTATCAAAGTTACTCTACAAAAACAATATTTGACTTTAGTCAGGGAGAAAATTGCCCAGATGAAGTTTTACACAAGCATTTACACCCCTATAATTTGGCCATAGAATGAAACAAGCTGTTTTCTCATGTTTGGTGAGAGCATGAATATTCCGATTCTGACTGTGATGATCACACAAGAAGCAACATGTTGAAAAAGACAGAGACAGGAAAACTAAATAAACCTCTGTGTATATAAGTCATCAGACTCTTTTCTTGTCCCAGCATTAATTATAATTCCTCATCCAACCTTAGTTTGGCTAATTAATCATTTCTACATTATACTAAATCTAAGTGTGCTGAAGTTTGAATTCAGTAAAGCCATGAAATGGTTAGAGCCATCTGGAACTACCCAACAGCAATCTATCAGCTACTTTTTAAAAGTAAAAAGTGTAATGTTTTACTGAATTTATGTGTATGCTTGTTTATTGTAATGCAATATAATGCATTACTTGCCAGAACTTAAAGCATAAGCATTTAGGTAAAATAGTTGCTTAGGTGATGAAGAGTTGGTTAATATATATTCTACATCTCCCGAATGGTAACTCTGCAGGAGAAGAAAATTGCTCTTTCCAAGAACATGCTACATATGTCAGGAGCATGTGTTCTTACATTCAGCTGCTTCCCATGGAGAAGTGGTATGTTTTGCTTGTTTCTGTGAAATATAAGATGCCAGCAGTTAAACTTTACAGTCTGTTTCCAAAAGCCCTGCTTCAAAGTTTCTCTGATGATGAGACATTTAAAATACAGACTGCACCCACTGTGGGATGAGTCATGGATGTGTCACCTCACCTCTAAACTCCACAAAGTTGGCTTGCTGTTTGCTGTTTTTTTAATGCATATGTGCACCACATAACCTCCTACTGAGTGACACCCCGCAGGCCTGCACATGAAACCTTCGGCTGTGCCTCTAAGCCTTTAAAATGCGCAACAGCAGTGAGTGAGCTACCAAAGTTTGTTCACTGGTTCACTGGGTAAGTAAAAGTTGGATATATATCTCTATAAAAACTAATACCTTTCTTATATGATAGAATATATATATATATATTCAGTTCTTGCATATTGTACACCTAACCAGAGCTCCATTATTACCTTTTAATGCCTTTCATATACCGATCCCATTTTTGACACCAGTGTCACTTATACCAACACAACACACAACACTAACACACCACCACCATTGTACTAAGAATGATCCACCACGAACATAATACCTACTCTGTGGTGGTTCTGTAGTGGCCCTGATAAAATGCTGATAAAATGGTGAAAGAGTGTCCAGTTAAGTTGAGTATGTGTGTGAGAGAAGCCCTGCACCCCAATAACAAGGGCTTTTTAGAACTTGAAACCATTTTTTTATCATCTTGATACAAAATCGCAGTTTACTGGAACCTCTTCCTCTGATTTTCTTCTTGCTCACTAGGGGCTGGAACACAGATTTCTGTAAATATTTATAGATTTCTTACAAATAACAGAAATCCTTTTGTAATGCTTTTCACATGCTTTGTAGCAGGTAGAGCAGTGGCAGCTTGAAATGGTTTCCCTTGTAAATCCCCCTTTGGCAGCATGTACACGGCAATCTTCAAACACTCAGGTCTGCCCAGAGAGTACCACTTCAAATGTGCCCACAGGCTTATCTGCACTCATGTCTGCCTGTGTGTGCATCCTGCACCACCCTGAAATGAATGTGAAAGACAGGGAATGTCTTGCCAGCTGAGATCTATGTGATGCTTATTATGCAATTTCGCAAATATCAAATCTGCAGGGGGTAAGATTACATAACAAAGACACAGAGGATCCATTCATCGCAGCATGCTTTACCACACAACTCTGTTTTCAATTTAGCACAATGGGGTTTTGCATCCACAATGGCTCTTGTATGTCTATAGTGTTCTGCTTATCTTTTACGTTCTCTTAACCCAAGTCTTGAAAGTAATCTAGATTTTTTTAAACATGGCACCCTGTTACTCTGGCCAATACTTTGATGACAGGGAAGGCACTCTGTGTACTTGTAGGCAACATTTTGAACAGTGCTGTAGTAACCATTTCTTGATATAGTTGTTTGAACCTTAAACCTCTTTTACTTTTTATTAGTATCTGGAAACCATTAACTATGGTGAGGAAAAGACATTTACTAGCAACAGTATTTTTAACGACCACGTTCAAAATGTGTCGATGACAAAGCGGATCTGATAAAATGCTGACTTCTCTCTTTTCTGTTTCAGGTAGTATAGCGTTAAACCTTTTTTTTGGAATATGATTTCAGGTAAGCATACACGGGTTCAAGAAACCACTGGATGTGGTCATTTCAGCGCCTCTGACCCAAACTGCATCAATGAAGTCTTGCCACTTTCAGGAAGTCAGGTATGGCTGAAGGATTAATCAATTTTATATCGAAATTGCAATATAAAAGAGTGTAATTTTTAAATCACAGAAGCTGCGATTTTAATTCTAGGCTATTTTATTAAGTTTGCATCTTATATAGGGAAAGCTAACATAATATCAGTGCCTGCACATGAGTTAGACCAATCAGAAACAGTTAAAAAACTATATACTGTGACATCACAACCATGGCTAACTGAGAAAGGGGATGCTCTGGTCTTACTGACCAAATAATTGGCCTGGACTTCAGTTCCTAGAAAACAGATCAGAAAACCCAATTATATATTCTTCCCAAATCGTTCAGTCCTAAAGTCAAGGCAACATTGTATTTGATTGTATGACTTCAGTGTTCACTCAGCATAATGCATAACCAGTCAATTGTTTTTTTGTGACTATGCCATTTGGTCTTCTTTCTGTTGGGTGGCATGCTTGTATGTTTACAGCACTAGTATACATTTCCTAATACTGATTATTGTTTCCATTCAAAATGGTGAGTGTTAATTTTAATTAGGTGAAATAACACCCAGCAGTCCCCACTGCATTTAGTCATGAGTGGCATTACGGGACAATAGCCTGTAGCGTTTTTCTTTCATTTGAAAGTGGGAGGGCACATCCCAGCCTCCTCAACTGTTTTGAGCCATTCTAAAGCCTTGTTGGGATGAGTTTTTTCATGCCACATTGACACAAGCTGTCAAGAGAAATGTCCTGTTTTATAGTATTTATTATCTTTTCTACCACAACCCAACTGTTTCAATGTTTGCTAGACTATAATCAGGGATAAAGTTTCTCTTTCATTCGGCAAGGAAGGAATACATCTGGAGTCTAAATGCGGCCCTCTCAAAAACATCAGTGTGGAGTCATGTTAGTTACTGTGTTATAATGGTTGGTTCCAAAATGCCCTAACTTTCAGAGATTTTTGTAAAGTTAATCTAACATAGACAAAAAAAAGATATAGATAACACAAAGACAAACTTAAGAATTTGGCCTTATAAAACCTTAAAATGACTTATAAATAATGCTTATAACAATGCTTATAAATATTTCTGCTTTTTGAGGCTAGAATCCCATTTGGAAATATTAGGTGCACTAACAGCAACTACTACAAAGTGGGGGGTCAGGAAACAGCTGAATAGGATGTTCTTTATTGTCTTCAGAATTTATATAGTAATACGTAATAAAAAAATGTTTCACACCCTGATGAGTGATTAACCAACCTTTTATTCGACATAGATACTACTTGGTGCTATAGTAATGGCCACGTTAAGCATTTCAACCATTACAGAAACACATTACTTTTCTCAGCAGTTTGTTGGAGGATAAAGACAGATTTATACACAAGTCAGACCACTTCTTGGAAACCTTATGCAAGAAAACTTGGCTTTCCTCGACTGACAGACACTAACAATGACGTATGTTGCTAACAGAGTGCTTCAAGTGAACATCTAAATAAGCTTCTTGTAGTCAGTAAAGAAGGTTCCAACCTGGCAGTTTAACTATTTACAATCTCCAGAGGGATTTGATTCACGGTTTAGATTTTGAAATTCTTCAAGACAGTAATCGCAAATTTTCAGTTAAATTTCTTTTGCACTGTATTCCTATGTGCCAACACTGTGATCCATTGCAATTGCAAAACTCCCTAAACAAGATGTACTGTTTGCAGATCAAAGGTATAACCATCACTGGGGTGGTCCTCCTTGAATGTCCACAACTACACTTACTCCCACGCCCACTAATGGTATATGGTGTACATCATAACAGGTGACAAAAAGTACATTAACGATTTAGATGATATGGGTGTGGTTCTTTTTAATAAATCTTTACTTCTATTTAAAAAAAGATATTTAATTTTTTTTTTTAATACAACCAAGGTAAACCTGAATGGATTCAAAAGAATACATTCACAAGAATAATCACAAAGCAAGGCACATATGTGCAACTATGTGGTCCACATGCCTTGTACTGAGACACAGTCCCTCCTAAGCCCACAAACATTTTGTTAATAGCAAAATGGCTTTAGGGGCCTGAGATGATGGGAGCATCAGGGGCGCAAACAACAGTTGATGTTTACATAAAGAAGGTCCGGGAGGCAGAAAAATCTATTGGTTGTACTTCAAAAGCAGTTTGTGTCCCCATGCTTGAAAACTGTGCTTCAACAAAACCCCAGCAGCACTGCCAAACAGATGAGAAATCCAATCCAAACGCTGACAAATTGCAGATTTCTTGGTGCAGAGACAGCATCTTCTTATATACTGCCGTTTCCAATTTGTCATCTGCCAATGTTCTCTCAAAGTTACTCTGAAAATAAAATGGTGAAAGCCATGATGATACAGCAAAAAGCCACATAAGGGCTCTTCCGTTCACCTGGAAGAAAGAGGAGGGGGGGGGATGATTAAAGAAAAACATAGCAAGTAATTGAACACTACCATTCCAGGCTGATTTTCACAAGTATAACATACCTATTCTTGCACATTTCCAGAATATTCCCAAAAATCTGTGAGGGGAAAGAATAGAAAAAAAAGAGTGTGAGACTGCCTTTTAATTACGGTTAGTGTTAGTTATGAACCGACTGGCATGAAACAAACGCATGTGATTTTGTTGGAAAGGTATGTATCTAGGTTACTTTGACTGCCGTTAGTAATTGTATATTGTTTCATTCTTTAAATACACAGTCATACATCTTCTCTAACTGCCTTCTCATGCAAAGGACTAAAGATCCCTTTTAAATGTGACAGCAATGGAAAAGCAAAGACAGCAAACAAAGAAGTACACTACAGCTTTGTAGGAACAACTACTTCTTGACTACTTGCCAAGGGAGAAATAAGCACTCATTAAGCCATATTCGTGCACAGAGATGACTAGTCTAGATAAGTAACAAGCCTCTCTCGAGCAAGGAGGCCTTGACAAGCAAAACCGTACAATACAATAATAACTCTAAAAACAGAGACCCGAAAATCTGGCATGGACGGAAACAACAGAACTCTATAGTAGTCCTAGCAACAAACTGGAAGTTCCACAGGGAATTAAACAGTGGCTGGTTCTGTAAAACTAAACATTTAAAACATTATGTTTTGTCTAAATAACACGGTTTAAGGTAAACATATTCAACTTTCATTTTCACCCATCACTTATAAACAATTAAGACTGTTGACAAAGTGGCAGGAAACATATATACTTTCCTTTGCAATACAAATGTCAAAACAGATAACAGTGCAGTGGGAACGGTGTAGTGCCCAAAATGAACAGTTAAACAGAAGCAAGACTTTCTGAGGGGTTCAATTCCTTTTCAGCAAGAGCATTTATTTGCTGAGATCAGAACAGAGGCTTAAACAAGCTTTCCTCTTCATTTCCTTTTCAGACCATCTGATAGGCACATCATTGGATTTGCTTTGGACAGAAAAGACTATTTTTCTTTATGAATTTCCTCAAGAACAAATATTACCCTGTGAGATAAATCTTGGTCAAGAGGGAAATAAATGAAATAATAAACAAAGGCATTTGCTGGTCTATGAAATGTAATTAAAGAATTTGCTCATATTTAATATTGAAAATGTTATCATAACCACATACCCAATATGTTTTCCCTGATGAATAATTATACTGCTTTTTTATACTGTCATTAATAATTCCTCCTAATTAATGAGTGAGTTCAAGTGTTTTAGCCACACTGATTGCTGACTGATGTATAAACCCAAGCACGAAAATGTCATCTCCATAAACACTGGCAATTAGAATAGGTCATATGGAAGAGCTCAGGGAGTTCAGTGTGGAACTGTCATAGGATCCCACCTTAATCACAAGTTACCAAAAAAGAAATTTCTGCTCTGTAAGACCTGTCCCTCTCAACTGTAAATCAGAGCAACAACAGCATAGCCACGAGTGGCTGACATATTGTGTAAAAATCTCTCTCGCATCACTCAATAGAGTTCTGAAAGTTGGCTTTAAAAGCAACATCAGCATAATAACTGTGCATTGGAAGAGCAGAGAGTCTCAATCTTGTCCACCTGAAGGCCCATCTTTTTATTACTACAGTATAAAGTAGTAGTAGGAATATAAAAGGTAGATGTAGACTCTGATTTGGAGATGTAGAAACAATATAACAGCAATCAAGGATCTGTAAAGAGTCAGACATTAAAACAGGCATATTATGCTGAATTCCCACAGGTCATACAAATGGAGTGTTCACATCCCTGTCTCATGGGATCTTAAATAGTGTGAGCCCTGGGCAAATACTGTCAGGACTTTTTTATGGTGGCTGGTTGCAAATATCACTTTGAGGATGGAAGAACGACAATGCATTGCAGAACATTTCAGATACATACCCTGTTTTATTCTTATCAAGTAGACTTGGTGCTAGTGCTCTGATGTAGGCACAGGTGCAGATGAGCAATAAGATGACAGTAAGTAAGCTCTGGAAATTGAATATGGCAGACTGAAAAAAAGTAGAGATTTGTGATTAAAAACAACGTAGGACGAGATCAACCATCTCTTTTAACTTCACAGTAACCCTTATAAATGATGGTCATATGGTTCAGTGCATATTTTGCCTCTATCGAACTTGTAATAGCATGATCGGTTATATTATACATTATATACATTATGTTATACACTTTGTTAAGGGTAGCCAACCGGAGTGTTTACTGCCACATCATCACACACACCGGTAGTTAGGCACAAATCTGGACACCAACCACTAACTTGCTAACACTTAGAAACATCCCTGCGTCATGGGTTTAAAGGATATAGACTTAAACGAATAGTCTGTACGTTCACACAATTTATTCTCGTAGAGACTCTGGGAGCGATACAGTGATCTCAGTTACCAAGCTAGCCAGCTAATGTAGAATTACTCCGTTAGCTGGCGCTTTTAAATTGAGCTAAACTACAATACGGAAAAAAACCATCAAATAAGCTAAGCAAAAACTGTAAAGAGATATTTCAAATGACGACAGAGATTTACCAACTACAATGCTACATAATGAAAAGGGAACGTACAACTTTCTTACCATTTCGCTAGCTCTAGCAAGCCACCTCACACTTCCTGAACACAGAGGAAATGACGAAGATACAGATGCGCCGGGCGAGTAGAAATTTCACTAAAGGTAGGGGAAAAGGCTACAAGTGTGGTTACGTTAAAAGCTGTGTATTCAGCTGAGCACACTGTAGAGTTTATACTGCATAGGCAATCGAGTTGAGGTGAGGAGACACGGCACCTTGTGTATTCACAATTTCGCTCATGGCATGTTCGCAGGTACATTTAAAATGCCTTTGTTTTGCTAGCTAACGTTAGCAAGCTAGTTGGCAAACACGTCATTTCCTCTCAGAAATAGTTATCCTTACATCGAATATGTTATTAACTATACAGTTACTGAATAACCAAACACTGTAAACACGATGTAATTTCCGTAATAAAAAAATAAAATAAGGTTTATATTCCTTTGACTTCCGGGTCGGTAAAAGAGAAGGAAATGTAGGTTCACGAAGACTATGTGCATTTGCTGGCAAATCAGGTAATTTAAAAATCATGAATATATATACTCTGGATACTGCACTTATGTATTTATGAATTATTTTAATTGTCTTTTATAGTCTTATTTTTTTATTGCAAGCAATAATTAATTATATTAGTTTTCTGCAACCATTTATAGAGGTAAGACAGTGATTTACTCTGATACAAAATTTAAAACCCCATTCTACATGAAGTCCTTAATCCACTTATTTACAAACACGTATTATACATATACATAGAAAAAAATTCCAATTCCAAATTCACAAGTTTGTCTTTTTTGTGAACATTTCCTGAAGATTGGCCCAACAAAAATTTCTCATCTTTTTTGGGGGGGAAGAAGTCTGTTTCCATTGACTTACATTAATGTTACATTAGGTTTTTGTCCTGTCCTGCAAAGTTTTGGAGAACGATGATAGTGATGATACAACATGCATCATAAAAATATATTGTTATGTCTAGTTAATTAACATTTCTGGGAAATATAAGGTTAACAGAGTTAAATTTTCTTGATTTGACTTTACACCTCAGAGGAAAGTAGTACAATATCATTAAAAAACTATTATTTCATTTAAAAGTTAAATTTCTGCTGTTTCTAACAACTTCTGAATTATTTTCAGTTTACTTCTTAGCATTGTGTCAGCACACATGAAAACCAGTAAAGTGCTGGTGCTCTGTATAGCTTCTGGTCGGACGCCATTTAAGAAATTAATAGAAAAAAACCTGTTCCCTCAACTTTTAAATACTGTTATAAATATTTTGTGATTAAGGAAGCTCCAAACAAGGATGGTATTTTTTCTAATAAAGAGCATTAAGGCTTTCACCAGTGATAAGCCAGAGAATTTGTAAGTTTTGACAGTTGATTGGCAATTTAAAAAATTCAGCAGGACAAGTACTTGTAAAATCTTCAATTTATTGTGATAATTGGACTTGTGCTATATAATAAGCCAGCAGGACATTATAAGGTGTTGGACATGGTTGGTGTAGCTCAGCGGATAACACCACTACCCGCCAAGTAGTCACCACACATGTGGGAGACTGGGGTTCGAATCCCGGGCTCAGTGACTATGCTGTGCTACACCAATAAGAGTCTGTGGGCAAGACTCCTAACACTACATTGGCCTACTTGTAATACCGTAAATGTAAATACTTGTCATATCCACAGTTTCTTGTGATATTTGGACTTGTGCTGTTTAAAAAGCAAGCAGGACACTATACATACTTGTCATATCCACACTTTCTTGTGATATTCGGATTTGTATTATATAAAAAGCCAGCAAAACATTATAGATGCCTGTAGAATTTATTATTTTTTTCATATTTGCCATTTGCTGGACTATTTAAATTGTGCTTATAATGCTGCCATATCTACGTTTTAGGTTTGTACACCTCAAGTTGGCTATGAAGGTCACTGTGTGTCAGATTTCTATAGTCTCAAAACCTGACACCACATTCTACCTCAAGGTGGAATGGGCCGATGACCTGGGGGCTGGCTTTGTTGTTGTGCTCTGTGATGGCATTTCTGCATGGAGTGGTGAAGGTGAGCAGCATTCAGTTAGTCTGGCCAAAAAAGCTGTATGTTGTTTGTTTAATGTCATATTAATTTGTCTGTGAATTTGTTATTAGTTTCAGAGGATGATGTGACCAAGGATGCCCAGGAAATGGAGATGACGAGAGAAAAATATGTCCGTGACTTGCAGCTGGCTCTGACAGGGGAGGACCTGCCAACCCAGAGTTACAGCTTCCATCTGGCCCCTGAGAAAACCGGTGGCCCTATGCTCCAGCTGTTTTATGAGAAAGTGCAAAGTGACATCTCAGTAAGTGGCATGTTCTAGCTTGGTGCTTATAAGTTGTCAGAAAGGGAGAGATTCAATGCTTGAGGTCAGCTCAGATGTGGAAGTGAAATCTGAGAGAGGATCAAAACGATATAAAATGGGATTATTACTATCACTTAACTTGTACAAATCACACAGATCAAAGACAGACATACGTAAATGAGTACAGAGCTTATACTAGTGAGTGCAGAGGTCTGTTATCTGTGGTATTGATTTGTGTTTGATGCCTTTGCCAATTACAAGGAAGGCAAGAAATCCACAGCCAAAGAGACTGGTTCAGAGACAGTCCAACTTCTCATGACGATGCTCAGGCCTTAGTAGCTAGTGAATTTGTATTGCAGTTAATAATGCTTTTGTGTTTTGTATTTTTTTTCAATACAATGACTAGGGCTGTCATGATCATAAAAATGTAGCTGACTGTTCATTGCTTTGTAAATAATACTAATTGGCTTCTTTTTTGTCCTTGTTTACAACCATTAAAATACAAGCCTAAAATGGTCAAACAGGCTGATTAGCCACCTTGCTTGCCCAGCTGTGTGTACTGAGTAGCTAACACGGATTGTGACAGTTTAGTACTGCACCTTCACTCAAATGTTAGAACGATGTGTGGAGTTGAGCTAAGCCACAATGTTAAGTTAGACGTTAAACCTTTTTGTTTTGTTTTTGGAGTCACAATGTCTTCAAGAATTCTTTTACTTTTTTATAATTGAGTGTGATGAAAACATGTGGGCCAGGAAGAATCATTTTGTAAGAAATAATATAGTGTCAAGATTGATTTCTTAACTGAAACCATTTCTTGCTCATTTGCTGAAGTAGTGGGTTGTGTGTGTGGATATGGATATACAGTGAGGAAAATAAGTATTTAAACACCCTGCGACTTTGCAGGTTCTCCCATTTGGAAATCATAGAGGGGTCTGAAATTTTCATCTTAGGTGCATTTCCACTGTGAGAGACATAATCTAAAAAAAAAAAAAATTGGAAATGTATGATTTTTAAAATAATTTATTTGTGTGTTACTGCTGCAAATAAGTATTTAAACACCTGCCAATCAGCAAAAATTCTGGCCCTCAAAGACCTGTTAGTCCGCCTCTAAAAACTCCACCTCCACTCCACTTATTATTCTAAATTAGAAGCACCTGTTTGAGGTCGTTAGCTGCATAAAGACACCTGTCCACCCCACACAATCAGTAAGACTCCAACTACTAGCATGGCTAAGACCAAGGAGCTGTCCAAAGACACCAGAAACAAAATTGTTGACCTCCACAAGGCTGAAAGGGCTACGGGGCAATTGCCAAGCAGCTTGGTGAAAAAAAATCAACTGTTGGAGCAATAATTAGAAAATGGAAGAAGCTAAACATGACTGTCAATCTCCCTCGGACTGGGGCTCCACACAAGATCTCACCTCGTGGTGTATCAATGATCCTAAGAAAGGTGAGGAATCAGCCCAGAACTACACGGGAGGAGCTGGTTAATGACCTGAAGAGAGCTGGCACCACTGTTTCCAAGGTTACTGTGGGTAATACACTAAGACATTATAGTTTAAAGTCATGCATGGCACGGAAGGTTCCCCTGCTTAAATCAGCACATGTCCAGGCCCGTCTTAAATTTTCCCATGACCATTTGGATGATCCAGAGGAGTCATGGAAGAAAGGTCTGTGGTCAGATGAGACCAAAATAAACTTTTTGGTCTTAATTCCACTCGCCGTGTTTGGAAGACGAAGAATGATGAGTAACATCCCAAAAACACCATCCCTACTGTAAAGCATTGGGGTGGAAGCATCATGCTTTGGGGGTGTTTTTCTGCACATGGGACAGGACGACTGGACTGTATTAAGGAGAGGATGACCGGGGCCATGTATTGCGAGATTTTGGGGAACAACCTCCTTCCCTTAGTTAGAGCATTGAAGATTGGTCGTGGCTGGGTCTTCCAACATGACAATGACCCAAAGCACACAGCCAGGATAACCAAGGAGTGGCTCTGTAAGAAGCATATCAAGGTTCTGGAGTGGCCTAGCCAGTCTCCAGACCTAAACCCTATAGAAAATCTTTGGAGGGAGCTCAAACTCAAGCGACAGCCCAGAAACCTGGCTGATCTGGAGAAGATCTGTGTGGAGGAATGGGCCAAAATCCCTGCTGCAATGTGTGCAAACCTGGTGAAAAACTACGGGACCTCTGTAATTGCAAACAAAGGCTACTGTACCAAATATTAAAATTGATTTTCACAGGTGTTCAAATACTTATTTGCAGCAGTAACACACAAATTATTAATAAATCATGCATTGTGATTTTTTTTTAGATTATGTCTTTCACAGTGGACATGCACCTAAGATGAAAATTTCAGAACCCTCCATGATTTCTAAGTGGGAGAACTTGCATAGTCGCAGGGTGTTCAAATACTTATTTTCCTCACTGTATCTCTGGTGGGGACCCACATTCCAGTCTTTAATACTAAATAATACTTTAATACATGGACTCCTTTGTTTTTCGTTCATTACATAAACTGCCTTTCTGTAAAGGGTATCCTTTCTTGCGAGTTGATAACATGGGAACAGCTCAATTTACAAATTACAAAAGATTTAAAGGTAACAGATAGAACACTGACCATAACAATACATATATAATGCATATAATGGATTTCACCTGGGTTTTTACCATTTTCCAGCTTGCTAAAGACAGTAGAGCTAATATATTGATCAACTTTCGCAGTAAGGCCAATGTCAAAATGTTGTTAAAGTTCAAAGCTGTAGAATTTCAGAAGAATTAGGATAATAGGTTAAACAGACCTGGAATATTCTTTTTGAAATTCTAAACTATTCTGGAACATGCTGAGAGTGGAGGGGGTTGCTATTACAGGTGCTGGTCATAAAATTAGAATATCATGGAAAAGTTGATTTATTTCAATAATTCTATTCAAAAAGTGAAACTTGTATATTATATTCATTCATTACACACAGACTGATATATTTCAAGTGTTTATTTCTTTTTATTTTGATTATTATAACTGACAACTAATGAAAACCCCAAATTCAGTATGTCAGAAAATTAGAATATCACTTAAGACCAATACAAAAAAGGATTTTTAGAAATGTTGGCCAACTGAAAAGTATGAACATGAAAAGTATGAGCATGTACAGCACTCAATACTTAGTTGGGGCTCCTTTTGCCTGGATTACTGCAGGAATGCGGCGTGGCATGAAGTCGATCAGTCTTTGGCACTGCTCAGGTGTTATGAGAGCCCAGGTTGCTCTGATAGTGGCCTTCAGCTCTTCTGCATTGTTAGGTCTGGCGTTGTTGGGACTGCCGTTGGGTCTTCCTCTTCACAATACCCCATAAATTTTCTATGGAGTTATGGTCAGGCGAGTTTGCTGGCCAATTAAGAATTGGGATACCTTGGTCCTTAAACCAGATACTGGTAGCTTTGGCACTGTGTGCAGGTGCCAAGTCCTGTTGGAAAATGAAATCTGCATCTCCATAAAGTTGGTCAGTAGCAGGAATTATGAAATGCTTTAAAACGTCCTGGTAGACGGCTGCGTTGACCTTGGACCTCAGAAAACACAGTGGATCAAGACCAGCAGATGACATGGCACCCCAAACCATCACTGACTGTGGAAACTTTACACTGGATCTCAAGCAACATGCATTCTGTGCCTCTCCTCTCCTCCTCCAGACACTGGGCCCTTGATTTCCAAAGGAAATGCAAAATTTACTTTCATCAGAGAACATAACTTTGGACCACTCAGCAGCAGTCCAGTCCTTTTTGTCTCTAGCCCAGGCGAGATGCTTCTGACACTGTCTCTTGTTCAAGACTGGCTTGACACAAGGAATGCAACAGGTGAAACCCATGTATTGCATATGTGGTGGTTCTTGAAGCACTGGCTCCAGCTGCAGTCCACTCTTTGTGAATCTCCCCCACATTTTTTAATAGGTTTGGTTCCATACTCCTCTCCAGGGTGTGGTTATACCTATTGCTTGTACACTTTTTTCTACCACATCTTTTCCTTCCCTTCGCCTCTCTATTAATGTGCTTGGACACAGAGCTCTGTGAACAGCCAGCCCCTTTAGCAATGACCTTTTGTGTCTTGCCTGCCGCCTTGTGCAAGGTGTCAGTGGTCGTCTTTTGGACAGCTGTCAAGTCAGCAGTCTTCCCCATGATTGTGTAGCCTACAGAACTAGACTGAGAGACCATTTAAAGGCCTTTGCAGGTGTTTTGAGTTAATTAGCTGATTAGAGTGTGGCACCAGGTGTCTTCAATATTGAACCTTTTCACAATATACTAATTTCTGATACTGAATTTGGGATTTTCATTAGTTGTCAGTTATAATCATCAAAATGAAAAGAAATAAACACTTGAAATATATCAATCTGTGTGTAACAAATGAGTTTCACATTTTGATTGGAATTACTGAAATAAATCAACTTTTTCATGATATTCTAATTTTATAACCAGCACCTGTACTTTTGTTCTTTTATGACTGTTAAATGAAGAAAACAATAGAAGGCATACTGCAGAGCTTGGAGATGATTCATTATTGAAATTTTTGCATGTTATGCCTTTGTTGTACAATAATAGATTTGCTTGTCTGCCTTTTACTTGTAAACATTTTAAATGAGCTTCAACATAACTGTGCTTTTCGCAATGTAACAGCTGAAGGGGGTCCATTAAGGGGATCATATGCAAGTTCAAAACAGATGTTTGTCCTGCTGAGACAGCTCCTAATAAAGCTTAGATGAGAGGATATGCAGTGCGTGAAGATGGCACCTTTTTATAATAGTTAAGACCTCAACCTTAGTGAGGACTTGTCCAGATTTCAGGATCCTTTTCTCCAAATCCTCTTCAGTGATCTCAAATCTGGCAAACATGAGCAGTCAGTTGTAACCATTAGCATAGTAATCTGGAACCACACAACGACCCTTATTTTGCACCTGATGCAACACACAAACCTATTTGAGTGAACCAACAAATTAGTCAAAAGTATGAATTAATTTATTTGATGAGGAAAATGATCTAATATTATATCTCTGCATATGGCAAAAGTATGTGAACTTTGAGGGTGAAATTAGAGCCAAGTGTTATCTATCAGTGGGACAATCATGTGTGAGTGGCCAGCCTGATGTTTTAAAAAAAAATCAGATCTTCGTAAGACATGTTTGTGGAAGTGTATCATGGCATGAACAAAATAGATTTCTGAGGACCTCAGAAAATTAGTTGTTAATACTCACTGGGCTGAGAAGGTTTGCAAAACTGTCTCTAAACAGATTGTGTGCAAATGGAGGAAGTTCAATGCCATTGTTACCCTACTGAGGAGTGGTCAAACAACAAAGATCACTTCAAGAGCAAGACGTGTAATATTCTGCAAGGTCACAGTGGATCCATGGTAACTTCTAAGCAACTAAAAACCTTTCTTCCAGTGTAAAAGTCCGCCATCAACAGAAAGCTGAAAGAATGGCAAGCTTTTCAGCTAAATTACCAGCCTGAAATGGAAAAAAACTGTAAAATAAACTGAAATGCATTTCATAATTTTTTTCGGCCGAAACCGTAGAAAATGAAACATCCGGCCAACGCCTGAATAAAGGAGGTGTTTTTTAACTGTGTTTTTTTAGCTTTTGCCACTTTTCACCATTGCATAAACAAGCGGATAGTGGACACTTCTGGCAAAGATATCACTGCTGGCCCACTGTTGGCCCATCTGCTGTGAGCAATAGATGACCCACATATTTACAACATGCATGTAACCCACCTTTCCCAAAACAAATCTGGTCCAATTCTGGTTTCTGGTGGCACAGATATGACGGAGTTGCCTACTTTCGACTGAGGCATGGCCCTAAGGTGGTCATCAGTTTACTGAATGGGATGTATTTTTGTTTCCAAAGTAGGTTTCCAAAGTAAAAGCAATTACTAAACTGTAGTTTAAACATACTTACTGAACACTGAAGATTTAACATCCCAGCAGACATACCATCAAAGCATAATATCAGTTAAATACATCCCAGCCAACAAGTTTACTGCATTCACAAACGCACTGTGGTTGGTGTGGCTCAGCGGTTAAAACCACTACCCTCCAGAGAGCTATCACCCCATACCACCCATGTGGAAGACAGGTGTGCAAATCGCAGTCTAGGTAGCAAATGCTGTGCAACACCAATAAGTGTTGTCTGATAAGTCCTTGGGCAAGACTTCAAACATTGCACTGGCCTACCTGTAAATTGAATAGTGCATCAGGTGGATAAGAGCATCAGTTATCACGACACAGATAGAGGCTGAATAATATAGGTTGCCGAACATTCGGTAAAGTGTGATATATAACAAATGCTTTTAATTGTGTGTGTGTGTGTGTATGTATATATATGTTATACATATTCAATTTTTTCAGAGAATATGAATGATAACACAATTTTTTTCCCACTCATGGTTAGTGGTTGGGTGAAGCCATTTATTGTCCAAAGATTGTGTTTTCTTTTTTTAAATCATAATGACCATGATCAAAAGTTTACACACCCCAGATCTTAATACTGTGTATTGCCCCCTCAATGACAGCTTGAAGTCTTTTGTGGTAGTTGTGGATGAGGCTCTTTATGTTCTCAGATGGTAAAGCTGCCCGTTCTTAATGATATTGAGGCTTAATGATATTGAGGTCAGGAGACTGAGATGGCCACTCCAAACCCTTCATTGTGTTCTGCTGTAGCCAGTGACAGGTTGACTTGGCCTTGTGTTTTGGATCGTCGTTATGTTGGAACAAACAAGTGAGTCCCATGCGTTTTGAGACTTGTCTCTCTGCTGTTTGGCGCATTGTAGGTGAGTTACTTTGTGGCATTTGCGCAGTAATGGCTTTCTTCTGGCGACTCGACCATGCAGCCCATTTTTCTTCAAGTGCCTCCTTATTTTGCATCTTGAAACAGCCACACCGCTAGTTTTCAGAGAATCCTGTATTTCAGCTGATGTTATTTGTGGGTTGTTCGGGTCCTTGCATCCCGAACAATTTTCCTGGCAGTTGTGGCCGAAATTTTTATAGGTCTTTGGTTTGGTTTTTACAGAGCCCCTGATTTTCCATTTGTTAATCACAGTTTGAACACTGCTGACTGGCATGATCAATTCCTTGGATATCTTTTTGTATCACTTTCCTATTTTATACAGTTCAACTACCTTTTCCCATAGACCCGTTGACAATTCTTTTGCTTTTCCCATGACTCACAATGCAAAAACGTCTGTGGCTGGCTGAAAGATGCAAGAGTCTGTCTGGATCCCAGAAACTCACTCTCACGCTTTTATGCACACACACTGATTACAAGCAAACAGGTCACAGGTGAGGATGTTACCTTTAGTAGCCATTCAAACCCATTTGTGTCAACTTCTGTGCATGTTATCAGGCTACAATCACCTGGGTATGTGAACTTTTGATCAGGGTCATTTGAATGTTTTTGGTTGTCATTATGATTTAAAAAAAAAAAGAGAAAACACAGTAATTTGACAATAAATGGCTTCACCCAACCACTAACCATGAGTGGAAAAAAAGTTTTTGTGCTATCATTGATATTCTCTGAAAAAAAGCCAAGAAAGCAAAAGTTCTGCCGGGGTATGTAAACTTTTGAGCACAAATGTGTATATATTATATAAAATAATTTGACATTGTTACAGTCTTATGTAAAATATGTCATTTAAAGAACTAATATTCTTCATAAATAGCACTTTTATTTCTTTTAAAGCCTTGTGCAGGTTTATTGGATATGGATCTATTAACCATCAGTTATCATTATCATTGTCGTCTGTTAGAAGTGCAGGGGTAAACAACCCTGACAGTGATGGCCTGAGGCTCAGAGGCTTGTTTTCCAGTATGTATATACAGGATCTGTGTAGATACGTTTAACAAAAGTTTCCTATAGCTAAACAGCATGTGCTCTGCTCTGGATTTGGGTCAAAGTATGTATTAACAAATACAGTTTATGTAAATTTGGGTTGGTGAGCATTATTAATGTGCAAGTATAAAACATTAAATGTAATAGAAATTAAGTTAATAACAAATAAAAGAAAAAACTAAATTGTAAATGTTTTTCTATACTGCGTGGAGTTTATCACAAAGCCAAAAAATGCAATACTGTTTGGGGAAACCCTTAAAAGTGAACTGCTAATTGTACTGCATTCTGTGGGGCACAGCCGTTTTGTGCACAGTTGTTCCCCCAGGACAAACTGAGTTTGGTTCCCAGCACTCTTGCAGAAGATGATGGCTGCCGAAAGTTGTGCTGGTTGGTTGATTGATTGCAGAGTTGTAACTGACTAATGCTTTCCAGACCAGCTATGTAAAGAAACAATGCTTGTTCTGTAGAGGGTTCTTCGTGCAGATCTTGTAGTGTGGCACTTGGCCTGGTGGTGTGTTCCATCAGTAATACTTCTTTTGGTTACAGCTTTCTTTTCTAGTTTTCATTACTTCTCCTGTTCAGCCCTAATAGTATGAATTTTTTTAAATTATTTAACTCCATGAGGTCCTAAACATGTTTTGCAGACCTATTTAGCTATTTGTATCATAGCAAGTCCATGGGTTCTAAAACACATTTGTCCAGATTTATAAAATGCACCACCAGATTTACCATGACTCCAGGAAATATAGCATGGGAGTTGCACATCTGGTCATTCATAAATGATGATTACTGGTGTGTTTGACCAGCTGGGCAAGGTGAAACATGCATGTACTCTATCGTCTCACTTAAATTCTGTGGAAGTGATTCATAACATGACAAAGTTCTGCACAAAATAATGCCTGGAGTTAACACTCAGGAGTTAATTTCTCATTTAAAAGTCAGAGTGCATTAAATGAGGCCTACAGGTTTTGCAGAATCATATGTATCATATAATGTAAAACTGTTCAGTATCTAATAGTGACATACCATTAACCTCAACAATTGTTGTCTCCTCCTTTTAATACAAATCCTGTGTTTGTAAAACAGTCCACAACTGTTAACGTAACTGTCCTGACTACACCAAATTGACACCCCTGGAATTTTTACATATCAGCTAAAGCTCCAGTTCATCTTTAAACAGGTCTAAAGTTGGCTTTCTTTTCACCAGCTTCTTTAGTTACATGTTTTGTCCTACGTCAAGTGCTACAGCTTGTACAGAATGTAGCTGTAGTAACTTTTTAAAGTGAAACAAAATATTCACAAAACTAATGGAATAGCTTTTTTACATTGTTCTCTTTTTATAGTAAAAACATTTTCTAAAAAATAAACTTTCTCTGTGAAAAGCATCTTTGCAAATAATTGACTATAAGTTGGCAGAACTTGTTCTTTTTAAAAGCATCTTAAAAGCAACAATTATTATTTGGTAGAACTTGTTCTAACATTCTGGGCTTTGTTTCTAAAAATGTAGGCTTTTTTCTTTGTTTTGTTTTATTTATTTTGACAGACAACTGGAACTTCACTTGACATACGTATTTAATATGTATGAGCTCTTTTATATTTTGCGCAATGTTGAGCTGTTATCACTTAGTTTAATGAATCTGGCCCATTGTGTCTTTCAGCAGCATCACTTGTTTAACCATTAAATCCTGCTGAAATGTAGAATTTAGTCTTCTGCAACAGAGAAGGTTTTCCTCATTTTGGTTGTGATGTGTTTTAATATAGGTAAGGATTTTGTGATTCAAAACTTTTGTTTAATTGTCTCATATGGCTATTGCTGGAATCGCTGATGTCAGCTTAGACATTCTTAGAAAGAAAGTTGCTCTATTTGCTTTCATTGAACTGAGTTTTCAAGTTTTGTTGATATTTGTCACGTTTGTACAATAATTCTACTGGCTGAAAAAAGAATGATTAAAAAAGTAAATTTTCATTTACTTTGTTTCTGATCGCTACAGCATGCTAATGTGTACTGAAAGTAAACAGAAATGCACTTTCTGTTTTTTCTGTCTTTTACAACTCCTCCATCTGTCAGGACAGATTGTATTTCTTTATTAGTTACTACAATGTGAAACATTATAAGGAACGTAGCCCCGCTACAATGCTTAATAATGTAGTTAGACATGTTGTGGTCACTTTCCCTGAACATATAATTTTGTTGTTTTTTTTTTAACTGACATTGTATTGTAAAATTAATTTAATTGTATCATTGCATCAAGTCTTTTAATAGAACCATAATTTCAATGTTGTTTAAGAGCCAAGCAATTTAGTGTTAAAATATTTCCATATTAATGTATTTAATTTAACCCAGAAAATAATGTTAACTTCTGTCCCACATTTATGCTCAACCCTATTACCAACTTGTTTCCCCTCATTCAAAACTGATTGTTCCATTTATAATAAGGCATGCAAGAATGTGCTTCATCTTGTTGTTTTATGCGGAATGATTTGCTGTGTATTGGTTAGTTTGTGAATCTGCAGAAAGAGAAATTTCAGTTTCAAGTGACAGGTTGGTTCAGGTTGGTTCTAAGACGGATCTAAAAAAAGGTGGTCTGGAACTCCTCCTAAAAGGCCCCAAATTTATTACATGCACAAAGCCGTAAAAACTTTGATCAGATGTTTACAGGGTCTACAGGGTTTATTTGTACAGTGCTTTTTACAACAGGCTTTGTAACAAAGCAGCCTTACAGAAAATCAGGGCCCAGCCCCTCATCAGCAAGCTTAATGTTTTAGTGGTATGGAAGAACTCTTAAGAGCTAACAGGATAAGAATTTACAATCAAGATGAAGTATATAGAGAAAAAGAAATAAGAAAATGAAATGACTTGCTGTTACTAGTGACTGCTGTTAGGAGTCTATCACTGTGAAAACCCATGAAAGTCAATGACAACTGTTGTACACTTGGTCCAAAAGGCAGATGAGCAAGGACACACTGTGTAGCCACATGAAGCACCAGGGTACAGAAAATGGGCAGCTAACACGGGCTTTATTTGAAGCATATGAAGTCAATCACCAAATCATTTCTTACTGGTATTTAACAGCTGTTCCATTTATGAGATATTTCTGTACAATTTAGGTGTAGGTGGCAAACAGTTCAGTGATTTCCCTGCTCAAACACTACTAAACTGTTGTTTCATCCGACTGCTGCTGAAATATCACTATCAACATGTCTGCTCTTTCAGGTCCGGCTTGGCATGGTGGAACTGCTACCTGTGCCAGAGCCTGCTGAAGTCATAAGGGAACTTATTAGCTATGGCCTGGAGCGGAATGCGTCTTTGTGGGCCAAGAACCACCACCTGCTTGAGGAGAACCAGAGACTAAGGAATGAGCAGGAGCACATCACCGCAGAGTAAGTCAGCTTGGAGCAGATTTTTCTTTGAGACTGGTCCTTGCGTATGTATATTTCACTACGTGATTTTAATTGAGAAAATATGTTTCATAAGCAAGGATATATAGCAAGGAAAATAGGGCTAGTCGATGCCAAATCTGAAATAATAAGTTCATTATTTTCAGCATTAGCATGATCAGGATAAATTATAAATAATTGCTTCTGTTGCAGATGCTACAGTCTTACTGATCATATTTACTATGTGTTAATGAGTGATAAAGGACTAAAAGGTTTATTAAGTAAGTAAATAAGTTAGTTATTTTTTAGGTTTTAGGTGACATTACCTAATGCCAGAATTTATTTATGGGGAACTTAAAAACTTTTTTTATTTTAGTAGTCTGTCTAATAGTGTCAATGAAAGATTTTTTATTTTTTTTATCAATAAACAGTGTTGCCTTTAATAAAGGCTCAATTTTTGTATTTGTTTGTGCATTAAGCTTCAAACTTGTAAATAACTTACAGTGCAACAGGGGCAACCACTATGCAATTATGTAGCCTGATATACTATATTCTACTACACATAAAGCAGGCAGCAAGACTGTTTACAAGGCAGCGAACATCCAGCAGCTGAATCACTTGCTCTCGCCATTTTGAGAACCGCTGCATAGAGAGCACCAAATCCTGTCTCAGACTCACACAAACCTATCTGTCCAAATCTTAAACTACAGGTGTTTAATTTGTTTGTTTGTTTAAATTTTTGTTTAAGACTGGTATTTTTCACTTTATGTTTAAAGTGAAAAATACCAGCCTAATAAGCTCATCACGATGAAGGTGAGAAGATTTTATTATTTGTTTTCATCTAAAAATGGTTTAACAAAATGACACTTAATTTTTTTTGTCTTCCTTAAGAGTTGGAAAAACAGTACTCAGTAATGATTTATTGATGTTGCGGTTTTGTACCGTGTTGAAATTAAACAAGAAGCCTGGTAAATTATTTAAAGTGAATGCTTCATTGGTTTTATTAAGGTTATAATACCCCCTATGGTGATCTGGATAATATACCATGAGCTGTTTATTTTTTTTTTAATTAATTAATTAATTTATTTTTAATTTTTATTTTGTCCTTTGCTTAATTTTTGCCATGTTTCTCTGGCATAGGAGCACTTATCTTGGAATGATAAAAATAAGATAGTAAATAAAGTGTTTTTAATAAAGAGTAAAGAGTTTGCTGCTATAAGAAAATAGCTAAGTAATCAACATTAAAGCAAAGTTAAAATTCTATATTTCAGTGGTTACTAAGAGCTTTTCTGTGTCTTCCATAGTTACATAATTTAAATAAACAATAGAAATATAAATAGCACCTTCTTGACATAATCGTAATTTTTTTGTGACTGTTGTTGCTAAGGAACTCTAAGCACACGAGACACAAGGTTCCCTTTCTTCCATAGTGAGTCATCATGTTTGAAGAACTCAAGATCAGTGATGCTATAGTTTTCCCAGAAAAAGGGAAATTTCTATTTCCTTTTTGAAGAAATATGCCAGCACATGAGGTAAATGTCACATACGACCCCAAAATGAGTAATCCTTGGCTGTGTTTGATATGTGGGTAGCTCTTACAGAAGTATCGTTTTTGCCTAATACTACTGAATGACCCCACCACCCATGGCATAGACTAATAGAACAGGCATATCTGAATCAGAATCTGCTAGTGTTGTTTGACAGCCAGTCAAAGCATATATTGATATCGCCTATATAAAGAAGGTTAAGGTGGACCTTATTGTGGACCATTTTTCATCTGTAATAATTTTTTTCACAGAATGGAGAGATATGTCCAGGGGAAAGAAACTTTGGAAAAAGACATGTACAGCCGCTTTGTGTTGGTCCTCAATGAGAAGAAGGCCAAAATCCGGGCCTTACAGGAGGAGATAAAACGACTACAAGACACTGTTGAGACAGCAAAGCAGAGGTACACAAGCAAAAGATCATGGTTTTTTATTCTGGGTTAACTTGGGGGTTTGTAGTGTTCTCGTGCAGGGTGTCGTAATGCTGACTAAACACCAAGTTAAACCTTAGCCAATTAAGACGGAGTCGTAGTAAGGTTGACCATTTACAAAACATCATCACATAGACGCTAAAGCTTGTCAAACTGAAAGTCAGTCAGATAACTTCCTTTCTTTAACTAACAATAAACAACAATACATACATTCAAGAAAAATGAGAAAGACAGGAAGAAAGACATTTAAGTGTATGCCATAAGGGCAACACAGGGTTCTTGGATGCACCATAAGAGCACAGAGACAAAATTGAACTGGGACGGGGAAATGGATATCTATGTTTTCATATACAAGGTGACTTTTTGTGGTGTTTGACATTTAGACTCCTTCCCTGGGTAACAATCTTGGATTCTAGTGAACAGAGCCACATCAGTCAAGTTTTAAATGAATAATACCTAAAGCTGAAATCCATCTCAACCTGCTGAGAAATTGAGCAGAAGGTAGTCTATTAGATCTGCTTGCTTTGTCTTCTTGTCAGCTTCCAATGTAATCGAAACTTGATTAAAACATATATGTTGTTACAGATATTAATTGTTCTATATTCTGTGTAGCAATTCTAAAATACAAAATACAAATTGTGAGAACAATATTAACATTAATACACATACTTTTGTCCAGTGACAGACTGATTATTCATGTTGTTTCTTCTTTTATTTGGACTTGGATTTTCTGTAAAACTGCTTTGTGATAATGCTTATTAAAAATAACAATCTATACATTTTGATTGCTTGACAGATCACTGCATAGTCGGTCAAGACCTCTGCCATAATTTGAACACGGCATAAGAGGATGTACTATCATTTTTAACTTTGATATCACAAACAAAATCCCATATAATATGACACAATATTTGTGAACTTTATAAAACATGTGTCCTCTGTTCATCTTAAAGGTGTTATTGGATTGAAACTCCTCTGCCCTGTTTCTCTAAAAAGCAAAATGAAATAGTGATGGCAGAAAATGTACATACATATGGTGCAGACAAGGCAAGCAGATACAAACGCAAAGTCTGTTTATTAGTTCGACTTGAGAAAGAGTTTGGGCATAGATGAAGTGCGCAGGAATTTCATAGATAGGGCGGAGCTACAGAGGGAAGCAGGACATAGCAGGGGCGACTGGTGGAGCAGGGAACTTCGAGGGAAACCTTTCACAGAACAGTAGTAGTCACTTCCTGGGCAGCAAGGGTAGCAAGAGTGGCACAGTGATGGCAAACACTGTTTCTTCAGTTCTCTCCGAGACACTGGGGGGTGGTAGAAACCTAAAGCATATTAACATTTGCAATGCAATTCTGGAGCACCCTCGAAATACCTTTGGGATGTGTTACAGTGCCCTTAGTGGTCCAGAAGAAGAATCGGTACCTGAACTCATTAATGTTCCTGTGGCTCAATCTACACAGCAGTATTTTAGCATCTTTTACAATAGATGTTGTCACAAAGCAAATTTACAGAAAGTCCAGGTCCAAGCCCACAGTGAGCAAGCCAGGGGTGACTGTGGCAAGGAAAAACTCCCTCAACAGGAACCACTCAAAAGGGAAAACCATCTATAAAAAGGATAACATGTTACAATTAATGTACAATAATAAATATAGAGAAGTATTCAGATTAACCAATAATAACCAATGACTGATGGAGGCTTATTAGAAAAACAGTAAGAAATGTACCTATGAAAATGTGAGAATAACTGTGTATAGTGAGACAGTGGAAGAAATGTCTGAATAATTTATGAAGCAGGTGAAGCAATGTCTGTAATTGCTATGCCTTTATATGTGTGTCTTTTAAGAAGGAATAAAGGAACTGCTGGCAATGAAGAAAGTGGTCTTGCAGATAGGAAGCCTGAGGAAGAGAGTGACTATGGGAGCACCACAGAGGACGAAAGCACAGAGGATTCAAAACTACCTTCTACTAGTCGAGGTAGAGTCACATTACTTTTGAAAAGTCTTAAATGCCATGCAGCAAAACAATGACTCCAATCACACAAGTTGTTCTACCAAAAAAGGTTAAAAGAGAATAAAGTAAATTTTAGAGTGGTTGACAAACATTCAAACTTGTACGTACAAACATGTATGTATACTCAATACCAAAGAATAGTTGCACCCAGAAGGAAGTGTCAGACTGCAATGCTATTGGGAAGAAAGATGAAGGTTACCCAGAACAATAAATGATACATTTTAGACTGTTATGGGCCACCATGTTTGCTAACACAACATGACATATAATGCATCTGGTACAACACCATTGCGGTCTTTGACATGGTAACATGATGTTATAAGAAGTAGCGATAAGGCCCACTTTGGCCTATGTCACATGGGTAGTCAAGTGTGAAACCTGAATCATTTGCATGTCTTATGATGTCAAACCTAAGTTTTATTCCTGTCGGTTGATTCCTTCTGGGTATACTTTTTTTGAGACCAAAACCCAAATCTCAGTATCTGAACCAAAAATGTAGCTTTTTGGCCATGCATACCACTGACATGTTTGACATATAAGTGGACAGGTTGCAAAGAAAAGGAGGTCATACAAACTGGAATATATGGTTGTGGCTCTTTGGGGCTGTTTTCCTTTTGGTGGTTCAAGGGCTGTTATCAAGGTCAGTAGCATACTGAATTCCATTCAATACCAGAACGTTTTCGCTTGAAATCTTGTTGCCTCTGCCAGACTCTGGGCCATGCTTGAGTCTTCCAACGAGATAATGATTTAAAGGACATGAAAAAATCGACAGAGAAATGGTGGCAGCCACACAGAATCAAGGTTTTGCAATAGCTCTCTCAGACATGAAGGCAATAAAAAATCTGGGGCCTCAACTGAAGAGGGAAGTTCGCAAAAGAAAACTCAAGAATCTCAATGAGTTGTAATTGCATGGAAGACTGTTCCAAGATCCCTCTGCAAGTATTCTCTAACACTACAGAAAAATGCTGAGTGCTGTCATTCTTAAC
This sequence comes from Prochilodus magdalenae, assembly GCA_024036415.1. Classification (NCBI taxonomy): domain Eukaryota; kingdom Metazoa; phylum Chordata; class Actinopteri; order Characiformes; family Prochilodontidae; genus Prochilodus; species Prochilodus magdalenae. The sequence continues at coordinate 686,606 of JAMWET010003618.1, read as the reverse complement.
AGAGGAGACGCCACAAACTACTGAAATCTAGGGTGCCAGTATATTTGGTCTCTGCATTATTATGAACATAATAATAGAAAGAAATTTAGAAATCTTAGTGACAATACAGACATATGCCTTGCATTTAACAGCTGACTGTATATTTGGAACAATTGATGTTCTAATTTTATAGGGCACAGTGGGAATTCACAAAACAAAGCTTTCATTGTGTTTGAACAATTTTCATAATGATACACCTAATAAAGGCTGAATTCCTTGGCAGTAGCCTAACTACTGAACTAGGGAGATTTTGTGGATGTGATTGAGAATATGTGTATTCTGATTTGGTTCAAAATAAAATACACTCATCCTCAAAATAGTTGCACCCAGAATAAAGTGTCTGATTGCATTGCTGTTCGAAGGGAAGATAAAGGTTACCAGGAACAGTAAATGATGATACATTTAGACTGATATGGGTAATATTTATTGAGCTACACATACAGAAGTAGTGTCTCTCCATATGGTTTTGGGCCGCATTGTTTGCTAAAGCAACATGCAGATGTCTTGACATGGAGTTGTAGAGGTTCCTAATGGTGTCCTGCAATAATCCATCACATGCAGCTTGAAAATTCTCACACAGTTCCTACAGATTTTGCGGTAGGGTTGGATGTGGCTATCTGGAAATGTGACTCATGACAGCAATGTGTTTATCTTTAATAATAATAATAATAATGCCTCCACACATGGATTTATTGGTCATCTTCACCAAGACAAAAGCGGGACTCGTGATGGAAGATAACCCACTGCCAGTCTGGCACAACACCATTGCAGTCTTTTGCGAGGTTGACGTGGTGGTACGGGCGGTCATCATAACCATCTGCATGTACAGTAGTCCTGCCGTCTACCAGTGATGCTGGCGCTAACAGGATGACTCGGAGGGCATCACCTGTCAATGAATGTCCGCAATCATGACTGTTGGGCCAGTCAGGTACAGCAATAAGGCTAGTCCACACATGCACTGTCGAGTCACATGCACTGCCGAGTATAAACCTTAAATCATTTTCATGTCTTACGATGTCCAACCTACCTATCAAGTTTCATTCCGGGTAGTTGATTCCTTCTGAGTGCAACTATTTGTGCAACTGTTCTTTTGATAATGTGTGTATAATAGGCCATCAGAGAAGACTTTCGGGTAGGAATCGGCATAGTCTCTTTTAATTTTAACCGTTGTATTAACCCACACCACTAAGGTCACACAACTTTGAGTGTAGGCTTATTAGTTGTTTATCAGAATTTCAGCTTGTCTGATTTTTCCTCAAAGAGAATGTGTTATGTGTTTGTCATATTTTACATTAATGCAAGATATCTTATAGGTAATCAGGTGCGCTATATCCTACCTTAAGTCATGTTAACGCTACAGACATGAGAATCATGTCTTTTTTGAGCCCCTCTGTTTAAACAGGCTTTTGCGTCATTGCATTTGGAAAGGCTGAAAGGAAATAAGTGGGGCAGGCTGGATGATTTTTGTCTTGCTCAACTTCTGTTTTTGCCATTCTAACCTCTTTGGATTAGCTGCTTGTTAAGTCTGTCTCTGCTTCCTTTTAGTAACAAACCTATCACTAAACATGATGTGTTTGTATATATCAGGCTTCTGTAATATGTGTACCTTAATTCATCTGTTCTCACATCAATGGATAAATGATAGTAGGATAAACTAGGGAGATTGTGTGGATGTTGTATTCTGTAGTATGTATGTTCTGATATTGTTGAAATAAAATACACTCATCATCAAAGGAATGGTTGCACCTAGAAGTAAGTATCAGATTTAAGTGCTATTCGGAAGGAAGATAAAGATTACCAGGAACAGTAAAAGATGGTAAATTTTGACTGATATGTGAAATATGTATTGAGCTACACATACAGAATTTGTGTACCACAATGTCACAGTAAGATTCATATATGCATTCCTACCAACTCCTATGAAGATTCAGCAATAGTAGTAGCAGTAATCAACTACAGACCCAATTCAAAACAACAGGGATGGTATGTAAAATGTTGATAAAACAAAAAGCAATGATTATTTTATTTCATTTGATCTGTGTTGCTAAAATATACTATGTGTTGTCTAACTTGTTAATTGTTTTACATAATGTCTGCACAGCATCCCAAAAATGATGAGGCAGGAACATGTTTACCAATGTATTACATCACCTTTTAGCAGCACTTGATGAACATTCCCTCAGTACTGATGCTGTTGCACTACCTCAACACTACTGCATCATATTGTGTTTGTAAATAATTTGTAAACTATGTATTATTTGTACTTGCTTGTATATTGTGTATACTGTGCAGATGGTATATTGTACCATGTCTGAATTTATTAGGTATATTTGGAGTCATTGTGTATATTGTGGACTGTTAGTAACGTATGTGTATATTGGTACAGTACTAGAAAGACACAAAGTGTGTGTCAACATACCTGGCCAATAAACTGGATTCTTTTTTAGGGACTGGAGACACGAATGGATCTTGTGGATCATTATTCAGCAATATCTTTTACTGCAACTAAATGGGATCTTTGTTGTATTTTGCACTTCAACAAGCCTCACACATGTTCTGTAGCAGACAAAAATTAATTCACTCACATTAATTGGTTATGCAGCAATGCTGCTGTGATGCTTGAGGAATGTGCCTTGCCGTTGTCATGATGGAAAAAAGCACATTTGCAAATCAAACCACTTTTAAAAGGCTGTTTGTTTCATACATCATCAATAGGGCTTTCACTGATGTGCAAGTTATGCTCTGTTATATCCCTATACCACTGCAGGACCTGACTTTGGAACTTTATACTGGGAACAATCTGGAGGATCTTTTACGGTTCCATCCTAGAGAATGCAACATCCTTTATTTTCATAAACTAAATAATGTTTGGTTTCCAAGACAATGAAGTTGTTCCTGGCTGGGGAGGACAAAGGAATAGCTGGAATTGAGTGAAACAATCTGGATGGTCTTTTACTTCATCATCCTAGCGAATACAATGTTCTTTATTTTTATAACTACCTTAAAAGCTGACTCATCACACCGTAGTACACATGTCTACATTACATCAATTAAATTTAGGTTTGTTTGACAACAATGAATGTTGGCAACATTTCTGAACATTTTTGACAAATGGCTTTTGTTGTGTGTAGTGCAGTCACATCTTGCATTTTGTGGATCCAGCATTAATGTTGTTTATTGACACTGGTCAAAGTATTGCCCACGGAGGAAACCTACTAATTTTTGGTAGGTGATGCAGACAGCAATTTAAAAATGAGCTGATGTTAACTACTCATTGAACTGTTTTCTTTTGAATATAGGTTAAGGTGTCTGTAGAAATCACTGCTTTCTGTTTGTATGTACAATTTATGTACTGTCCCATCATTTTTGGAATTAGGTTTACACATGGGAGAGTTTATCCTTCATGGAACTTGCATAAAATTTCCAGTGAGCATTTCACAATGTTGTTGACTGAGTAGCAGCAGTACCTGATTGTAAATCTTTTTAATTTTCTGTTTTGTGTTCATTGTTTAGCTGCTCTGTCACGATGTGGAGTTGAAACAGAAACCGATCTCCATTTTATTTCTTTGTATACATGCACATAATGTATCCATGCCTACTGAATATTGCACATTGTGTCTGTGTGGACAAAGAGCAAAACAGATAAAACAGAAAAACTATAGAGTTTGTTACCACAGAATTAGCTGTCACCTAAGGCAGTTAAATATAATCTTCCAGTCTCAGTCACCTGCCAATTAATGTTAAGGCAATTTAGAGACGGTGATGTATAATGGAATTTACTCTGCTTTTGCGATGCGACAGCGAGATGATGTAAAGTCTTAGAAAAGAGTTGGCAGGAAGTCAGGTGGTAGTATTTTTTGGAGCTGCTCCTTGGTTCTTTGGGATGTTTGGTTTCCAAAACAATAAAGTTGTTCCTGTCTAGGGAGGACAAAAGTACTAGCCATGATTTCCAGATACCAGAGTCAGTCAGACTTGTTGAGTTCAGTCAGTTGTGCCTGATGATTGGAATTGAGTGGTTAATGCCAATGTTTTTTTTTTATGTCATTAGTCAGATATATAGCATCATGCATATATTTTATGCAAATTGAATAACGTAGTTTATTTTAAGAACGCTGCGTTATGGTTTGACTGCCAGCCCAAGAAGTATGTAAAGGCCAAAACATACATAAACTGTATTTTATGATATGTGGTGAATACTATTATTGACTTCCTGAATAGACCCTCTTTTAAAGTGTAGCAAAATGTAGTGGTTGCCGTTTTTTTTATATGTTTACTTACAGTTTGGTTCATTGTAAACCAGAGCCTAGAAGTTGTGGTGCGTTCTATAGAAAGTTGATAGTGATTAACTTAAATGTGTTCTGCCCTGTTTATAGAGGTGCTGGCAAACAACCCAATGGATGATAGCTTAAATGATATCACAGATGTGGCACCCAGCCGGAAACGGCGGCAACGTCATCTTCAACAGCTGGAGTCTCAGGCCAAGAGACCTGCTGTGGAGCAGAAACAGAGCTCAAGGTAAGAAACCTTCAGGTCAGCACACAGCAAATGTACTAAATAAGTCAACAAAGAATACAAAGCACAAATAACGTACACAAATAAATGTACCCTCCAAGGTACAACAGGGTTTTTAATTAAATTCCACATCCAAATTCTTTCCAAAATCGTACCTTTTTATTATCTTATGTTTGAAAACTTAATATACTAAATAATTAATATTAAAAAAAATATACTAAATAGCTCGCAACAGGACGAGGTGTATGGAGTCAGTACAGTTTAAAAATGTAATTATGTATGATTACCAAGTGATGTCTCACCAAAGGTACTGAATACATACTTTTAAGGGGACCACTCCTGTTTTGTGTCATTTCCATGAGGAGAAGTAACCAGCTTTTGCAGTACGTCATATGTGTTTTCTGGTTTCTTGCTATTTAAGTTATGGCTTGCTGCTGTGTGCTGTGAACTTTATTGGGATGCAAGATGATAAGCCTCATCATTCTGAATGGTTAACGCCTCCTTGAGGAGACTTTCTCTCTTGCAATTACAATAATAATAATTAATTCTATTTGTAATGCACTTTTGTAATACCTAATGTGCTACAAAGTAAAATTGCAACAAGCACCAGATATGCATACATGCTGTGAACATTAACCCATTGCGTAGACAGTGGACACAAACAACTAAATTATGAAGCAACAGTGGGAAAATGAGCTTTTAGAGAAGAAAAGCTATGAAAGTAAAACTTTGCAAAATAAATACAAGTTGTGACACAGATCAAAGAATATTTTAATTGATCTGTATTTTAAATCTGTTTTCAAACATGAGGTTATGAAAAGGTACAAATATGTCACTTAATGTGCAAATTATTGTTTGTGGTATATGTTAATAGAATTTCAGAATATTTATAATAAAACCTGTTGTGTTTATGTAACATATTTGTCTGCGGTTGGTGAGATTAAAGCAACTGTACTGACTTGGATAAAACAGCATGATGCGCCTACATGTAATCCACCTTTAAACTGGTAGCACTCGCCTACATCTCTGTCCAGCTATACCTCTCTGCCATGCTGTCTGAGTTTATCTTTCCGTTTTCCTGTATTAAAAGATGTTGGATAGCATTCTGTGAAGTTTTTCTTTCAGCAAATGACTTGTCTCCAACAGCTTACAGAAAACCCATAAATTTAGACCTTTGGGCTGTGTACTCTGGTCATGTTCCCAGTTGTAGTATTCTCTGTTGTCTATTTTGTGCAGTATTGGATACTACCTTAAAGTGCCCCTATAGCCAGTCAAGCAGACACAATGATTTTTCCCACAACTCTTTTCCACTGTGTGCAAATCAAGTGCATTTATCCTCTAGTCTGTTGCCAGCACTTTTTCTACCAGAAGTGGATGCCTCCCACACATTTTGATATATTTATTAATGGGAAAATATGTGAAACTCCTTGTCTTTTTTTCTCTCGCTATTAATTTATGCATTCAAATCCCCCAGATGGATCAAATTTGTTGAGCAATAGTACAGTGACTCAGGTCTTTTTCTGCATCAGGGATTTAGATCATGAGAAAAAGTGTCTCTTTGATATTCTTATTTTCTAGATTACAGACACAACAAGAACAGTTTAAAGGAAAGTCATTCAAACATAACTTTATTTCACAATAATTTTATATTGCATCATGCAAATTAAATGAGTATAAATTCTTAAATATAAATTTCTTTCTGTTTTTAAAATCATTGTTGAAATATGACTATTACAGGTCGAGCTAATGTCTAATTACTAAAGTAATGTACATAGTTTGTCACAGTGACTATATATAAATAGTATATTTACCAAAATTCTGTTCCCATTACGAAAAATATATTGTTTTATTGCGAGACAGTCTGAGCAAATGTTTCAGCTGAGAGCTAGAACATTAACTCCTAAAAAAAAAGAGTCTGTGTCACCATTCTTCTTGTCAGCATGCACTTAACAATAGCAACTGGCTATTGCTTGTGTAAGGAGCCCCATTACAGAATGGAGCCTTTGCTCCAGGTTCTTCATACACTTGCACGGACACAGACACAAATCAGCTGTTGGAGGGGGAAAAAGTTTATATTGGCTTCGTTTTACCTTAATGGGTCTGCAGTTACTGGACTGGGCCTAGTCACTGCCTGGATTTAACAGGCTGCCATTCAGTGGAGAAAAAAAAAATAACTGTATCTGTCCAGGGGTAATACCATGTTTATCATTTGTATGAAGTCCTGCACATGTTCTTTTTTTTTTTTTATCCTGTTTTCGGAATTATTTAAACATAAAGCACAATACAGTATTATTTCCCAGGACACAGTTGCTGTAAATGTCAGTTTCGGTCTTTGTATGGAGCGTTACATCATTAAAAAGACCTCTCCTCTTGGGGTAGTGTTGATTTTGTTTTGGCTTTGCATTAATGCATGACTAGGTATGACACTCTCTCCTTGCTGCTTAATTTGTAAAAGTAATCTGTTATAATCTACAACCCTTTTTCCAAAATGTTTGTAATAATTGTCCCACATGTGTGCAGTGACCTAACAGCCACAATTGCAGACATGTTATGACTGACCATAACACCACGTCAACGTCACCAAAGCCTGCAGTGGTGTCGTGCCAGACTGCCATGAAGTAACTTACAAAGGCAGCGGGTCATCTTCAGTGACAAGTCACGTTTTTGTCATTGTGGAGACAATCAACACGTCACATGTCCAGGCAAAAATCTGCAGAAACTTTGTGATAATATTTAAGCTGCATGGGATGGATTATAGTAGGACACCATTAGCAATCTCTCCAACTCCATGTTGGCATCCATGATTTCCAAAAAGGATTCCAAAGTTAAATTTTTCTTTTTGCATGGTGGTTTTAACTAGCATTTGTGGATGCAGTGACAAACTGTGTTTACAGAAGATGGTTTTGGATAAGGTTCCTGAGCCCTTTCATTGATTTACACTACATGATCATGCATGTTTTTAATGCAGGACTGCCTGAGGGCAGAGAAAATCATAGCCATCCAATACTGGTTTTTGGCTTTGTCCCCTACAAACATTCTCTGAATCTAATCATGATTATGTTCTGTAGATGATATACATATATTTTGTTGACCTGTCCTAACTGACCTGTGTTACTGCTGTTGAACTAAATGGTCATATATATTTTTATTTTATTTTTTTATATGTTTGTACTGTTTTCAATTGAATGATTTGCACATCGTTGTGTTCCAAGCATCCTGACTTATATGGAAGCAGGGTTATAAATACATTGTCTAAACGTTCTACACTATCCAAGACAGTTCTGAAATACACCTTGTGGTGAAACCTGGACACATTTTCAGTGATCTTCAGTGATCGGATCTTACATCAGACACCCTCACCCGGGTGACCCAGGGTTGATCAGGCATCGACTTGTGTCCCGGTAGTGCACTACGCCATGCATGCCTCCTCCTTAACCAGGGCCAATGTGAACCCTTTTCAGCAGCTTCACTGATATTCTTCATGGCTCTTTGCCTTTGCGGTCCGGCAGATTCCTAGGAGTCCCAGGACCGAGTGTAGAGACTGGCCTGCAAAGCCCCAGCTGCCCACTTCAGTAGGCTTGCAGCGGGCCTTACACCCATTTCTCCAGCATTCAGCCACCAGGTCAGCGTACAGGGGACAGTTAGCTCTAGTAGCACTACCTGGTTGGTTGCCCCAGACATCAAGACCATGTCTGAAGGGGTGTTGCCGCTTGCTGCTGTTGATGCCACTGCAGATGGAATCTGCTATTGCCTGCAGAACCTGGTTGTGGCACCAACGATATTGACCAACTCCCAAGGCCTTTGAGCAGAAGCTGAAGATGTGTTCACCAGAATAATGTGAAGGAACCTTGCCCTTCGCCCGTTCCACTGCATCCTGGGCGAGCCACTTTCGTCCTGTTCTGACCTCTACACCTGCTGAGAGGACCTTGGTGTCAGCAGAATCTCGATGAATCTCGATCTTGAACTCCTCTGCCAGACTGCTAAACGGAAACTGCAGCTTGGTGTTATGCCCTAAGAGTGCAATGCTGCTTAAACTTTATGGCGGGCCCACCCACCTGCATAGGAACTGTCTAATCTTCCTCTCAAAGCCCTCCACGATGGTGATCAGGACTTCATAGACTAGCAGCTGCCAGAGGAGACGAGGCAGGATGCCATGTTGGTAGATCCAGGCCATAAGTTTCCAGGAAGCCCAGACTTGTCCAAGGCCAAGAGCCACGTGTTGCAGTTAACACTGACGTGCTGTGGTGTCCTTTAGGTTGCTAGTGAAGAGATTGCCGAGGGTCTCCAGGGTGAAGCGGAACCGGCAAGTCACTTTTCCTTTCCTCAAGACTAAGGACCTGGACTCTACAGGCTTGAAGCTCTTTCTTGCCCATTTGATGAGCCATTCGAGACCATGAAGAAGCCACCTGGATCGAGGCATGATGTTGTAGTTACGGTGAGGTTGCATAAATGCTCTAATTAGGGGTTGTCGGGTTCCAGATCTGGACAATGGACCTCTGCACTCACGTTACGCTCATGGGCAATGCAAACAGGGACACAGAGATTGTGCAGGCGGTGACGATGCCCTTCTCTAGACTATGCCACTCCGATGTTGAGGTACCAGTGGACACAGACTACAGTTGTTATAATAGTCATGGACGAGGTCCTGTATTTTTTCTGGGATGTGGTATCTGCTCAGGGCAACCTCCACTAGCTTATGTGGTTTCTGTCTGGGCTTGGCTCCTCCTCTGTATTACCAGGTGCTGTATCTAGTACTGGCACTGAGCGTTGTGCCACTAGCTTACTCATGCAGTCTGTCTTGGTCTGGTGAATCTTCAGACCTGTCGGGTTTTTGCCGACTTTGCCACATCTGCACACTGCAGACAGGCTCTGCGTAGCATATTTTGGGTGCTCCCTTTCGAGAGCTGCAGCTTGGGTTGCTAACCCTCCCTGCCCCTTGTGCCATCTCTCAGAGCAGTCCACGGTCTCTCTAGTTGTCACCACTCTTTTGAGGTTGTCATCCAGCCATCCAGTCATCTGGATTAATTTTAAAATACACCCTGTGGTGAAACCTGGACACCTCTTCAGTGATGTGACCGGGCTCACAGGGTGTTTCGGGCCTTACATCAGACACCGCTGCGGGTGATCAGGCACTGACTTGTGTCCAGGTAGCACAATATGCCATCCCCACTCCTCAACATGAAGTCTTTTCAGCAGGTTCCATGATGTTCTTCATGGCTCTTTGCCTGTGCAGGCTGCAGATCCCTCAACTGTGTCCCAAGGTCAACCAGTAGTTGCCAGTCACTTGCTGTTGCAAGCAGGCACCCAACCATATCCACTGCTCCACCCCAGGGTCTTCTTGGGGTGCTAGGGCTTCCCCCCTGTTTAAACGAACATTTAACCAATAACGTATGTCTTTGTTGAACAATGAAAGAAAAGACATTACCATAGCTTATAGTACATGGTCTGTTGAAAGTTGAATGATGGCCGTCACTTCTGTCTGATTATGTGAGGCACGGAGGGCAACAATACAGGCCTTTTACAGACACAGTAAAAGAATCTTTGAGCTAGTGAGCATGACTGACAGTCATATCCAGATGGCAAGACACTGTGCCATGCACATCTGCTCTAATAAAAGACCATATTCAAAGGATTCGCTTTTTCCAATATAGCTGAGAAGAATCATTTTATTCATAGAATCAGAGTCGCCAGCTCGGCTTTGACTCTCACTTTTAATCCATTTTCAAATCATAGATTTAAAATTCTTTAAAATTAAGCGACGTGTTACATTAGCCAGTGACTCAGTATCCTTTCGTCCTGTTCCATGTTCCTTTTTCACAGAAATATCTCTCTTCTGGGGCAAAGTAAGCAATATTAGTGAAAGTAATAAGGAGAACTTTGCAGGGAAAGAACAGACATTGCACATGAAAAGGATAGCTTTCAAGACCATAAGCATGAAAGAGGAGGTGCGAAGAAGGAGAAGAAGGATAAAGTGAAACTGTACAACTTGTACAGTTTAAGAGAATTTTCAGGCAGTCGGCAGCTGCTATGTGGTAGGATTGGAAAACCTCAGCTATGGACAAGAATCAACCATTCATGGCTACAATGCTGTGCTCTTCAAATGTGTTTCCTGACACTTTTGATAATTTGCTTTCATGTGTTATTCTTTCCTGGTTTATTTGATTTATATACAGTAAGCACTGCTGCATGCCAAGAGGTACCCTGAAATACCTAGTAAGTTTTTGTCAGTGAATCAAGATAATAAATTAAGATAATTTTTTTTTTTTTTTTCTGCAGTAGTCTCTCAAACCCTGTGCTACCTTAATCCATGCTTTATAAAGGTGGCTCACACAGTTATTTAACAACACTATGTTCAGAGGATGGAAGACTTTAGTTAAGACACACTGTCTTTCTAATAACCTCCAGATGTAAAGTCTTCAGGAAAACCCCTTATCAAGCCAGGCATTTACTGTAGTATTTGGAGTCTGTGTGTGCACATTATTCAGATGGAGTATGTGGTCTGCCTCAGATGTACTAATTTTCTTAAAAGTCAAGAAAGCATGAAGTGCATTAAATTCTAAATGGTTAGCACTCACCTAAATATTGAGCTCAGCTACACATTGCTAACAGGTGTATAAAATCAGACATTAGATGGAGTTCTGGGTTGTTGTGAAAAGCTCTGTGACTAACACGGCACTGTCTTAAGATACCATCTTTTCCAGAAATCAGCTTTTAAAATTTTTGGTCCTTGAGTTCTGCGTGTTCACCTGTTAGTGCCATTACTGTGTAACTGAAAACGTCTAGCTCAGACAGAGCAGTAGAGCATAACAAATCGGCTGTCCATTTTTGTATCACTTGTTACAGACTTTCAAACTGCCTCTGGAAGATACATTATCACAAGAGCTATGTATCAGGAGCTTTGTGAAATGGCTTTCCGTGGCTGAGCAGCTGCACACAAGCCACTACGTACAAGTTCATTATATGCAATGCCAACTGTGGACTGTAGAGGTGTAAATCTTGGCTCGGAGCAAGTGGAAACATGTACACTAGAGTAGAGTGTCTGGAAGTCTGGTGGACATGACGGATGCCAGGAGAACAGTGTCTACTTGATTCTGTAGTGCCAACTGTAAAATTTAGTAGAGGAGAGATAATGGTCTGGGGGTGTTTTATTAGGATTTAGACTAGGCCTCTTAGTTCAGGTGAGGAGTAGTGTTAATACAACAGCACATAAAAACATTCTAGACAATTGTATGCTTCTAATTTGGTGTCAACAGTTTGGGGAAAGCCTTTTCTTGTTCTAGCATGTCTGTGTCCCTGAAAAGCACGGCCCATGAAAACATGGCTTGACAGGTTTTGACAGGAACTTCAGTGGACTGCAAAGAGCCTTGGCCTTAACCCCCTTTGAAGACCTTTGGAATTTACATAAATGGAAATGTTAGTTGTGAGCCAACATCAGTGCCTGACCTCACAAATGCTATTTTGAATGGCCACAGTTTCCCACAGACGCACTCCAAAATATAGTGGAAATTCCTTCCCAGAAAAGTGGAGACTGTTACAGCCACAAAGAGGAAGGTTACTCCATATTAATACCCATGGAATAGGAGGACCACAGACAAACACTGAACTTGTTGTCATGCTAATAAAACCAGACTGACTTTTGCTTTGTGACATGGAACTTCATGATGCTGTAAGTAACAGTTAGAAGATGGTGAATTGTGACCATTAAAGGATGCGGCCAGGAGATTGCAATGCTATTGGGAAGGAAGATAAAGGTTACCAGGAGCAAAAAATGATTATAGATTTTGACTGATATGAGCAATATTTGTTGATCTATAAAGTGTCTTTCAATAAATGGCTGCCATGTTTGCCATCGCAGCATGCCGACGTCTTGGCATTAAGAATGGTAGCGGTTGCTAATGGCATCCTGCAATAATCCCTCCAGCTTGAATACTCACATACTTCTGGGCATGTAACGTGTGACAACAAACTGTTCATCTTGGCACTGTCCACGGTGCCTCCACACACAGATTAGTTGGTCATCTTTACTAAGACAACAGCAGGACTCATTACTGACAATGACCCGTTGCTACTTTGAGTCACTCCATGACAGTCTGGCACGACACCATTGCATTCTTTGGCGATGTTGGCAAGGTTTAAGGGCAGTCGTCACTAGTTCTGCTTGCATGTAGTCCTGCGTCATGCAGCCACCTGCCAAAGGTGCTGGCACTAACTGAACAACTGGAGGACATCACTGCTCACTGAATGTCCGCAGGCGTGGCTGTTGGGTCAGTCAGGTACAGTGATGAGGCCTGGCCTTTCTTACATAACGTGTGGCCAAGCGTGGAACTTCACATCTCACAATGTCAAACCAAATTTCTTTCTTGTCTGTCTATTCCTTCTCTGTGCAACTATTCCTTTTACGATAAGTGAAATCTTTTTGTCCTATTGGACAATAAATAAATGAAAAATGGTCTTGCACTTTTATACAGTAAGTTTTGTATACACATTTTTTGTTGAACGCCAGCATAAAATAAATGTAAATCTCATCAAGGTTTTTTTTGTATCATACATGTTTGATGTTAGGCTCATTTCTAGCCAGCTAACAAACAAAGTATAATTCATAAAAATGTAATGCATGTTTTTAATAGTAGTGGGTGCCTTTTTATGTACTGCTCGGGTTAAGACTAAGGTTAATGCTCCACATATAAATGCTTCTATCTAAATATCATAATATTTGCTGGTTTATTGTTTCCAGAATACATACATTATTTCCTGAAACATACAACATATTCCAAAATGGAAATGACCTTTGAGCTAGTTTATGCTTTTGTGTTTTTAAAAATCTGATAAACTTTCATTTAGCAGTATCATTTAAGAGCTGTTATTTCTTTGTAGCATTTAAAAGAATCAGACCTTTCTAAATGCAGTGCAATATTGAATGCAAATTTTGGCTGTTGTTAGCAAAGGTGTATTATTTCTATATGTTTATATATTGTATTTACTCATTTCACAATGTAATTACATTTACAGCAGTTCAGCTAGGGGCCATACACATGTTTTAGCAAGTCAACACTTACAGTGACCTACAGTACAGAGTTGACTTTCGACATTTTGATGCTGTCTGCAAATGCATCATGCGTTTGATATCTACTGTTATTGTGTCCAGTTCACATCTGCCTTTGCCAAACATTGGTTCCCAGGCTCACATCGGGATAACTGCTCAGATTTGGTGTACATAGTCTTAAACTCTCATAGCATCTCTTGTGCCAGTCACTAGGGTCCTAGCGCAGGGGCCCTATTGACTTTGTAAAGTTTTTTTTGGTAACTTTTTCTTCTGCCTTTTCTGCTGGTTCTTCTTTTTCTTGGCTGAAACGCATCGTGAAGCAAAGACCGTGCAAGGCCTCAAATACCAAGCTTGGCATGAAGGTACAGAAGGTGTGAAATGACTCTGCCACAGAAAAATTACATTGATTAGCCAAACGAGGATGCTATAGCAAGCCAAAACACGTATTGGCGTATAACTCCTAAACCAACAATTTGCCAGACAGAATTGTTTTCCTCTGATTCCTATGGTCAAAAAATCACTTTGTAATTTGGACTATTAAAATCCGTCTACTTAGATCTTTTTTTAATTTGCACTTTTGTGAACTAGTCTTAGGGTTTAAGCACAAAAATTCAGAAAAAAAAAATTAAAAATATCCTCCAGACCCTAAACCTCAATGACTATCAAAAACATGTCCACTTTTGTAAACAATATGCCTGCTGAATTATATGATGCATGCAAATTAACCCTTCTGAAAGAAAAAAAATGGGAATTTGATTCAGGACTAAATTTATTGGTCGCCATCTTTTGTTTGTGAACTGCAATTTTCGAACTAGTGTCTGAGTTTTTATCCTAACATTTCAAAACCTCAGCCTTTACTCAGATCAACTCAACATTTTGTAGAGATGCAGGAACTAAGGCTTTGATGAGGTGTACAAATAATGGTGCAGATTGGCCTTTAGGGGGCGCTATAGCATTTACAAATTCTTTAAATAATTCAAAATCTTATTACTATGTTATTACACATTTTATGGCTGAACTTCTGGTGTTATTTGATTCAGCTCTTAATCCTAGACAACTTTGTAATTACATGTTGTTTCAGAAAATGGGCTACTCCTCTACTATTTTGTTCTATTCATTTAAGCACTTGAAAACTTGGTATACATCTTTGTCTAATGTCCCTGATTTATAATCTAAACACCTCAGTCACAGTAGCCCATTGCATGTGCATTGGGCCTAACAATGGAATGCATATGAAGCTGTTTCATACTGAACTGAACTGAACTGTCATATAACAGCGTGTATGTATATAAATAATATTGTTACACTTGTTCTAATTATCTGTACCCCTAAGCATCAGCCTATATGATGTTAAAAGAACACTGCTCATTATTGACATTCTAAGACCTTTTAATCTCACTTCTTTGTTCCACATTGGCCCCTATAAAGGCCTGTACACATGAGCCTCAGCCTAAATAATGTTATTAGCCCACTGCTCATTATTTATGCAACATAAAGTCTCATGTTCTTTAGGCTTTGCCTCTCTGTATACAAGGTCCAAACTGCTTGAAGCCTTGTGATGCCTTACTGGTCCAAATCGCCCTACTAGACTTATACTTGCTAGGACATGAAATTGCCACTTTCGGCTATATTTTTTATTATTTCAGATCTGCCAGTTGGAAAGTTAACTTTTGGAACCAGTTTATGAACTTGTTGGAGCAATCTGTAGTATTCAGTATTGATATAAGCCAAACTTAGCAGGGGAGCCTTAGTTGGCAACTGATAGATATTTAAACACCCCCCATTGACTGTTTTCAGTAGTGTAGTAACAGAAAACGAGTGCAGGCTCTTGTTGACCAATGACCTTGATGCATTTGTGGGTTAACCCGTTAACTTGCAGCAGTAAAACTACCTTCCTGTCACCTTTGTCCCTTTTTTCATGTCTGTTCTTCCAGAGCATTGAGCTGTCTATTTTTGTATGTATTCTGGCATTCCATTGAACTGGGCTTTGCTTAAAAGGCTACCTGATCTTTAACACTTCCTGAGCTTAATAGCGGAGCAGGGCCATCAATCACCTTCATTTTCCACATTGCCTCATTTAGCCTAGTACTCTTAAGAGATTTACATCGTTCTGTTAACAGCTCTGCAGAAGTAGCCTAGTGGCAGATTAATGTCCAATACTAAAGACAAGTGGCATGTCTATTTTATCACTGGCTTATTCCTTTCAGCATTATCCAGTACTAAGGATTATCATTTTTAAACTTTGTTCCTAGTCTTTCATCCATCCATTCATTTTATTCACTCCTGTAAGTGGCTAATTCTTTCTGATCCTAATAGAAGTTGGTTACAATGAGGATTGTAAGTACTACAACACTGACACCCCTCGAAGTAACTAGTAAACCAAAGCTACCTGTTCAGGTATGACATTATCTAATTTTGGCCTGTTCACAATGATTATAGAGTTCGTCACCTGCAGCAGCTTGTCTGAATTTACCTTTCCACTTGGTTGATTACAAACTTCCATGCAAGTTCCACATTGCAAGTTGTCATGTGTATAATCATTCCGCTATTTTGACAGTGCTTTAACTCTGTAATTTTAGGAAAGAGTTGCCTGAAGAAGCCAAAGCAGAAGGTCGGAAAGCTCCAGTCCAAGTCAGTCCGGATCCTGATGATCTTTTTGATGACATCTAACTGTCTTCCAGAGGTTCAACACTTATAAATGATAAAATAAATTCAGTGCATTTATTTTTATTCTTTATTCTAGTAAATTTGTACAATGAATTGTTGAGTTAAATATTCTCTGGTGGTTCATTTCTTCAGTACTTGTCCATCTTATCAGTTCCAATTGCCATGTAAGTGCACTTTGTAGTTTAACAATTACAGACTGTAGTCCATTTATTTCTCTGCATACAATAATACCCACCTTTCACCCAGTTCTTCAGTGGTCAGGACCAGATATTATATGGGTGGTAAATCAGCACTGTAGTGACACTGACATGCTGGTGTGAGTGAATCAGACACAGCAGTGCTGCTGGAGTGTTAAAACGCTATATCCACTCTATTAGACCCTCCTACCCTGCTGACCCACCTTGTAGATGTAAAGTTAAAGATGATAGCTCATCTGCTGCTGCAGAGTGTGTGGTGGTCTTCCTCTAGTCCTTCATCAGTGGTTACACGATATAGCTCACTAGATGCTGTTGGCTAAATAGTGGTTTAAACTGATCTACTCACACCAGCACACCACAGTGTCACTGCAGCGCTGAGAATGATAAACAACCCAGATTATACCAGCACTGTTGGGGTCCTGACCATCGAAAATCAGGGTGAAAGATGCCGACAAAATACGCAAAGAATCAGATGTACAGTATACTAAGCGCTACAAAGCGCTGTATCTATATGGTTATTGACTGATCAAATTGAGAATGAGTGTAAATGGTGTAGGATGGATAAGGTGTACCTTAAGGTACAAGTTGTAGTATAAAGTGTATCTTATAAATGAACAATGTGTGTGTGTGTGTGTGTGTGTGTGTGTGTGTGCGTGCGTGCGTGCGTGCGTGTGCGTGCGTGTGTGTGCATTTGAATGGTAAAATTGGGTTGTAACTGATATTGTAGCTTTTGTATATGTGATGTGAAACTAAATAAAAAGCTGGACACGTGACCTGCTGCGTTCTGTGTTTGCTGAATTCCGATGGAGCGTATGGCAGCGTGTCATGTGTCGGATTACATGTGCTGATTGCGTCTGCGGAGAGATGTTTTTGCTGAGTCATGATATACGGAGATAACTGTACCGTGCTTCCTCCCTGCGGAAAGTTCGGTCCAAACATGCGCTGGTCTAAGAACAACCCCAGATGCTGCCTTTATGACTGTGGTTGCTCTAAGTCAATAGCTCGAACGTTTCCCTGAACGTCTGATGACCAAGAACGCACGGCAACTTCACAAAGAAGTGTAAATACACACAAATAAGCAGGACATGAGAGCAGGTAGCGTAGCGAGGTGGTGTTTGTGGTGGGCAGCCTTATTTCTTTCAGCTTGCTCGGTAACGTGTGATACAGTGCTTAAAAGAGGGGAGTACCTCTTCGTGGGCTGGGTGACTGTCCTGTGCCCCGCCTATGTCCAGTGACGAAAGCAGGGGTGTAAATTTTATTTGAACTGGCAACCGGCTGATGTTCTTGATTCTTGTCGGTGGTACCGCGGTGAAGGAAATTTGCTCAGGCTCAGTTGGAGGGGATCCCCGAGTGTTCCTAATTGGATCCACTCTCGCGAATTGGGACAGCCGAATAGACCATTATACAAAGGGGTTTCACAGTAAGATATTTCTTCTAATATTTTTTTATAATTAATTATTATTATTATTATTATTATTAGCAACCGTATTGGTTATAGGATTAGTAGTAGTAGTGGTACGATTAGTTAGTAGTAGTTGTATTAGTAGTACTAGTAGAATTAGTTGTTATACTAGTATTATTAGTAGTTCTATTAGTGATATTGGTAATATTAGCAGTAGTAAGTCAATCACAGCACAACCACTTTTCACCAGTACCCAGCAGAGGATAATGCCATATTCAGGCGTCGTGGCTGACGAGCTGTAACTTTCTGTGCGTGTAAATCGGTCCTTGTTACCCATCGCCAAGTCTATCTCAGGTTAACCATCACTTTCCTGCTTTGCTACAGTAGTCGATCCTCCTGCTGGCACATCTCAGTCATCTTTAATTACTGCTCGCTCACGCGCTTCTTTATTCTGTGGGACTGGCAGATGTAACGGGCTACATCAGTCATTCAGTCTCGCTCCATACGCAGTACATATACCCTGCTGTGCATCCCCTGTTAACCAGCCTCCAGCCTGAGCAGTCCAGCGTTGGAGCTTTTGACGAGCTGTGTAGTTCAGGATTAGATGTCTGAACAGCTGAAATGCTTCGTTCGTAAGACTGCTCGATGATAGTAAAGGAAAGGACGTGTGGTCTGTCAGTGACGAACATGTCCTTCCTGTGCTGAATTGTGTTCTAACGAGCCAACAACTTTTCAGTAAGACAAACGAGCTTTATATCAGCTTGTACGAAGGGACCTGGGCATTCATCAGGCTAACGTGTATGTCTAAAATAGGCTTATGAATATGGGTTATAAAAAATAAGGCACTGTGGTATTCTGAAATGCATATGGAAGTGGAGCCAAGTCATACGCTGGGAATATCGTTGTTTTCCCTGAACGGAAAGTGTGTGTGTGGGGTGGCTTGGGGGTGCTGTTGCATATCTCATACGTTAATGATCTTTTCACGAAAATAAATTCTTCCTCGCAGAATGGAGACGTTGGTGGACATCCTCTTGTTAGTCTGTCTTTGCAGCGCTGTAACACATGCCGGTAAGTTGCTCTGATCATACTGCTATTGCAGAAACTTGAGTGTGTTGCATGTAGGCATGCTTTATTAACGTAAGCACCCCCAATCTGATCTTACGGGCAGAGCTGAAGAGCGAGTGTTTAAAGGCGTCCTGTTCAGCTTCCGATTGGATTTCTTGGAAATGCTTTTTTTCTTATTGTGAATGGAGTCGACTACCTTCTTTCCCCCAACTGCAGAGAAACCAGAATTAGCTATACCCAGTAATCAGCTAAGCTGTACTGTTGAACTTGACTTTTCTTTATCCTCTAGACGTGTCTAACATGCCTTTCAAGCCACACGTTTGCCTTGTAACTTGATCTGCAGTGTTAAACTTTGTGTAAAACCTTCCCTGTCCACTGCATTGTCTGTGGTTAGACCCAAGCCAGCCTATGAGAGTGGAGAAGAGTCCTCCAGTGAAGGGCTTTCTGGCCAAAAAGGTGGTTCTACCATGCCATTTTTCCACACTACCAACATCAGTGCCCAAGGCTGCCCTAAATACCACCACGGCCACTATCTCCTTGAGTACTACAGCCAAACCTGTCACCGTTACATCACAAGACCACCTCCGCATCAAGTGGACAAAGCTGGAAGACCCTGAGGTCACAGTGCTGGTGGCACAGAATGGGGTCATTAAAATTGAGTCTAAGTACAAAGGCAGAGTGTCTGTGCCAAGCCACCCTGAGGATGTGGGGGATGCTTCTCTGACTGTGGTGAATCTGAGGGCCAGCGACGCTGGAGTCTATCGCTGTGAAGTCATGTACGGCATTGAAGACATCCAGGACACTGTCGCGCTGGATGTTTTTGGTGAGTGCTGTCCATAAGTGTATTTTATGTACAGTCCTTTTCATTCCAGTCAAAACCTTTCTCATGGCCTTCTTAGAACTTGATTGCATTTTCTGCTTCCCACAGTCCAAGTAATACTAAACACATGCAATAATAAGGTCAGGTCTCTGGAGTGACAATCCAGTGTTAAAGGATTTGACCAATTTGCAGTTTCCTTTTCTCAGTAACAGCTTCTTTGCAGCTACCTATCGTTTCAGACACATTCTGATGTTTTGTCTTTCTCCATTTTTAGTCACATTGCTAGGAAATATATCCTATTTTCTATTTATCTTTCCTAATTTCAGCTCCAGTTTCAGAAACTCTTGTTTTGGCATGTATTTCCTTTTTTTCTTTCCTTATTCGAGCATATATGATGTTTAATCCATATCTGAAATATGTCTAAAATTAAACCAAAATTTGATAAATGTTAGTACTGTTGACTGTTTATACTGCACTGTTGGGCAAAGCTGTATAACACTGCCAGCAGTCTTGCATTTCATGGTGAGCATTACATTCTCATCAAATAACATCAAATGCTCAAAGACATAGATAAAGACAAGATAATATTCACTTCCTTGAAACATATGAAAAACGTTTTAAGGAGTCACATGCTTCAATGAGTTTCCTAAGCAAAGCTGGACAGGAGGTTTATTGGCCCATAGGGGACCCAATGAAGCCACTGTTGAAATGCCTTAGAACCCTATAAAGAGCCACTCATTAGTAGTATCTTTCTACACATATGGTTCTTTCTTAATGTAGACTATATGTCTAAGAGCGTAATGACTATTTAAGGTAGTGGGGAAACTAGTCTTGTTTGCTGAGTGAACTGTTCAATATTTCTAATTATCTAAAAAGCTGAAACTAATATATGGCTCAGTCTGTGAATATTCAAGATGGCCAACCCACTAATGAAACCAAAGGGTTATAAATAACATACGCACTACAGTAGACCCTGTCAATTTAGATAACTGATTAGTCTAGGGCTTGGACCCTCAAAGTAGTGTACCACTAAGTACATGGGTTTTGTTCAGACTTAAATGTAATTGCCGAACCCCCCGCCGCCCAATACCCCCCCATTCCCCCACCCCGCTTTGTGAAGTGTCAATACCATGCTGTTCGGTTTTGCTATCACACAAGCTCACAAGTTCCAAAATAGCTGAAATGCACAATGATTCCTCATTTCAGTGTAACAATGAGTGGTTGTTTGGGTCAGTATTTAGAAGCAGTAATACAAAGGCAGCCTTCTTCAAATCAGGCCCCTATAAACCATGACTCCAGGAAAATACATCTAAATGAGCATCTGTTCGCCCCAACAAGCTTGGAAACCTACTGTAGGACTAAAACTATTCTGTGATGCCTTATCTTTTATGAACGTCAAGTCAGTAATACCAAGGAATGACCATATTTAATGAGCAATATGGTCCTTTACAGAGATATCTTCAAAGTTGGCATGCTTTCCAGCTAGACCTGGCCCGTCCTGTCTGGGAATAGCGATTTGTACCTTAAAAGCGGATAGTGAGTCAATGTAGTGTTAACAAAAACCCAAAAATAAATATAAAGTAGTAGTTGTGGCAAGTGCAGATGTTTGGACAGCCAGTTGGAATATCTTAGACATTAAATAACTCATTAGATCCTAATGAACTCTATAGGAACAGGCTAGAGTAGGACAGTTCAAGAATAGTCATCAGGAATGTTCGCTGACAGCAGATCTAGAGCATAATAAACCCTCTCCAATAATACTAAATATGACTGGGCTCGTCTAAGCAGCTGTTGAAGATCTGAAAAGTAACACTTTTGCCTGCAGTAACTGTTGCCTGCAAAAGAGAGGAAGGCAATAAAAAGCACTTCATGTTTACCTTTTCTATTGTCCGAAATATTATTAAGAAATTACAGTTAAGAGAAACTGTGAACGTTGAGGCAAGGTCAGAAAGACCAGGAAAAACTGCCCTTGTGTGTCATGCGTTATGGTAGTGTGGCAGTCAGTGCCACAGGAAACATTGCATGAGGAGAGGCAATGAAATGCAAAAATAGCAAATTCTGGATACAAATCTGCCGGTCAAGGCACTGAAGCTGAAAAGAGGCTTGCTTCTACAAAACAGATCCAAAAGATACTGTACAGCCCACCATAAACTACTTTAAGACATGTGTCCCTCTTTTTTCTCACATTCCTCCAACTTGAACGTCTTTGCAAATCGGTTGGTAGCTCCTAAATGTGCTGCATATTCAACAATGCCAAAGAATTTGGCAAATGATTCCTAGTATGCTACAAAAAGTGTTTACAAGCTGCGATATAAGACAAGTATTGACTTAGTACTGTGCCCAAACTTTTCCACATGCGTTTGAACTATTTCTAAGTTCCAAAAATACAGTAATTAAGTTTATTAACCTTAAAAAAAAAGCAATGGGTGTTTCTTATAGATGGCTTTGGAAATCAACAAAATATCCAAGTTAGGCTGGGCCCAAACGTTTGCATTCAACTGTACATAAAAGTTTAGCAGTTTTAATTATTAGTTCACTTTTAGAGCATTCACTTTTCAAGTATCAGTTGCTGAGTAAATTAAACCTGACAACTATTGTACCACTAATGGCTGTGAATAGTATCTTACTCTATGAATTACACACATGGTTAAAAGTCCTTTGGCATACGTCAGTGAAACCTCCAGAGACCTAAATATCTCCTCACTCTCACATGTACATAATCATTCTTTTCTTTTTGAAGCACTGCCAGAATTCTGAGACATAACATCTCTCACTTCCCAGCTGTGAAGGTTTCTTAATATCTTTGGCCAATTTTGTTAACTCTCATATTACTGTCTCTTCATAAAACTCTTTAATGTGCTCATATTAACACTATGGCTGTCTTGTATTTCTGCAGGTGTTGTGTTTCATTATCGAGCCAGCACCAGTCGGTACAGTTTTAATTTTGACAGAGCCAAACAAGCCTGCAAAGATGCTGGAGCCACTATTGCCACAGTAGAGCAACTGCTTGCTGCCTATGAAGATGACTTTGATCAGTGTGATGCTGGATGGCTGGCTGACCAAACAGTGAGGTATGTTGGCTTTTGAGCTGATTTAGATTTTTATTGGTGTGTGTCCATTTAGCCTATGTAGCATTAACCTTTTAACATAGGTAATTTAAAGCAAACTGGGACATTTGTTGTTCACAGATACCCCATTAAAAGGCCCAGGGAAGGCTGCCATGGGGACAAGGAGGGGAAACCAGGTGTTAGAACATACGGACTCAGAGATCCTGCAGAAACCTACGATGTGTACTGCTATGTGGACAAACTTGAGGGTAAGATAAATATTAGGAATAGAGTGGGTGAGGTAAATATCATTAATAATGCTTTGTGCAAATAAGAACAATGAAGGGGAATGAGGTTAAAGTGTGCGTTAGTGTATAAACCTGGTCACACTATCAGGTTTCTGCATTCAAAGGCTAGCCACTCATCCACATATATGTATTTGCATGTGTTGTTTTGCACTGACCCAGCATGACCCCATATTTTGTTGTTCCTTCTAAGTTCAAGCTAGAATGAGAAGGATGCTGATTTGTTTTATGTTCATACAGAAAGAGCAATGCTAATAACTAATATGAATTATGGCGTCCCTTCTCAGTATCATTTAAAGGCAACAAACGACTTGTATTTCCTGCTGCAGTGTTACTGTTGGTAACAGATGTGTTACTGTTAATACAGAAACCTGCTAATTGATGGGTGGTTTGCTCTTATTTACAGCTTAGATTTTTTTTGGTTCTGTATTTAATAGTCAAAAAGGTAGACACACCCACCTAAAAAATGCTGTTGGTTATCTTAAAGATTCTACAGCACCCCCTCTTAACAGCTCCAGTTGATGAGAAACAAAACTGATATATCATATACACTCTTGATGTATCGCAGTATAATATATTTTCCATATTACCTCTAATATATGTTTTGTTGCACAAAAAACTATTATCTCCCAGTTTAAAACTCTAGCCCCCTATTTCAGCTTATATTCATTCATGATGGACAGATCCATAGAATTGGTCTAAAAAATTGCTTAGAAAACAATCTAGCTGGATCAACCTCCGATGCAAGTTCAGAAAGCTGTTTTCTCTTCTTGTAAAGCTCGATTTTAGGTGGATTGCGTAATTCCATTAGTGCTATTTTATAGTTTAATGCCTTTTAATCTAAAGTAAAACATTAAGCTAAAAATAAGGACATTTTCTTAGAGTAGCTGTGTCTGTATAACATGACTGCTCCCGTTTCATTTTTTTCTCAGATTTTGCAAAAAAAAAAAAAAGAACATACTTGGAACCTGACACAGCAGTTGGTAAAGTTTCCACAAGCTGTTTAATGTCCAAGAAAGAAAATGCATATACCAGATGTAGACAGCATGACATTTCAAGTATACTGAAACTGTGTCATTCTCCAAGTAGTTCAGTGTGCACCCACAAGACTTAGGTATCGGATACCAGTAAGGATCCAGTAGACCTCATAAAAAGAAAAGCAGAATAGTGTTATGTAGTTTATATAACTCTATAAACGGCTATATAACGCATGCCAGAACAGGGAAATATAGCTCTTGTTTTTAGGCTTAGCTGTTGTGTATATACTTACCAGATAGTTCATTAGAGATTCTTATAGTTATGGACAGGACCTGATTTGTTTCCATGCATGATTAGCGCTAGCCATTAATGTTGTAGGGGGGGTTGTAGTTAACCCTACTTATCAGAGGGAATTAGTTACTGAAAGGAGCTGTAGCCTTTTAAGAGCTGTAATAGTCCTGATATATTTAGGCAACTCCTCACTACCAAAGCCAAGTATGATGTTCTTAGGCCGTTGAAATGTTACAAAAACATCCCACACCTATTACAAATCTGGTGATATCCATCAAGTATCCATCTGTGTCAGTTCTCAGAATCACAATCTACCCATTAGTGGTAAAACTCTTATAACTCTTCTTATAAGACCCTATAAACACCTCTAAAACCAGTAAAACCAATGAAGCGCACTATGACACCCTGGGTTTAGAGGCGGCTTCCAAATTGGACGAACCTTCATCCTAGAGGAAATTAAGAACGCTTTGGGTCAATACAAAGTGGGAAATGCCCAAGTCTTTAGGACTCTCTATATTTTATAAGACCTTTGCAGATGAATGGACTTGCTAAATGAATCACCTGCTTCCTTATCCTCCGTCAAGCAATTTTTAAAAGTATGCTTAAAAGAAAAGATAAAGATCCCTCTCTCCTACTATGCACTAATATTAAGTACCTGGAAACTTGACATTCCTGTGTGCATACTAATAATATATATAATTTAACTACTTCCCCCTTTGTTGGGGGACGTTGTTGTTTGCTGTTTTTACTGACCCATTAGCCTGGGGTTTAGTCGGATGGAGGATGGAGGTAGGAGCATTGTATGCCGACGACCTTCTGTTATTTATTTCCAATCCTGATAGACCTCTTTCTTACATATTGGTGTTCTTACATGCATAACCAGATGTTCAAATGTGCTTGTGAAAGACTTCTTTCGTGTACACTCTCAGGGCAGACCCCCAATCACTAATTCAGTGGTGGTTCAACCCACCCTCATCTATTTGTCTTTCTTTTTGTATCCCTCTTCACTCCCATAGATTCCCTTTTTTTACTGGCCCTACCCAAACCCAGTTGTTCTCTTTAATCTACAGCCATCAAACATGATCACCAACCTCTAACCCACAGCCATACTAACCTGCACCCCTCTGTGCGTCGTTTATTTATCCCTTGTTTGTCCCATAGACTGCTAGCCTATATTATAATAATAATTGATGATGTTTTAGGCAATTTATTATTTCATAAAGATCAACCACTGCTGATCTTTGTCTTAATTCCTGGTCTTGACTCTGACTCTTCTTGGTCTTGACTCTGACTCTTTGTGTCCCAGTCTCAGGCTTGACTTCGACTCAACTCAAGTAGTCTTAATTACAACCACTACTTACTGTCTATCCTCAATGCTGTGTTAGAGAATGGCCCACCACCCAAGTAATAACTCACCATCAGAATCTGAAAGATGGAAAATTTGGTATAGTGGCTGAGAAACTGTACATGGCAAGAGATAAGCTACAGTCTGTAACTTCACACCTTTTTAGAGGGCCTAGAAACTAGGTGGACCTACTTTACAGGCCAGCTAGTGCATATTGAAAGGCAAGGGTTTCTAATAGTTCAAATCTTGTGTATACTATTAACTGTGTGTATTTATGTGTGTTTATGTGTTCAGGTGAAGTATTTCATCCTCCTATCACCACCAAATTAACTCTTCAGGAGGCTAAAGAGGAGTGTGAGAAGCATGGAGCGGTTCTGGCCTCTCCAGGACAGCTACATGCAGCATGGAGAGAGGGCCTGGATCGCTGCGACTTTGGCTGGCTTTCAGATGGCAGCGCACGCTATCCCATCTCAGTGCCCAGGATGCAGTGTGGCAGAGGCTTGCTGGGGGTTCGGACGATGTACCGCTTCATCAACCAGACTGAGTATCCATTACCCACTGAGAAACTTGGAGCCTTCTGCTTTAAAGGTGCACTTTTATCATTGTTTGACATTATTGTTTAACATGCAGATACTGATACTGCTGTATTTCAAAGTTCTGTGTACTTTGTACTGTGACAATTTTTTATTGAAGCAATGGCGCTTTCCCAATTCTAGCTCTACACTTAAAATTACGTCCTCGAAGTGGACACTTCTATGATGTTGTTGAAGGGTAAGTACATGGGGCAGAAGTGTTCAAGGCATTGAAAGTTTGAGAGTGGAATAGGTGGTGCTTGTGATCACCCTGGCTGAACGATAAAACGGCAAGCATCAAGGTGAAATTTTCTTATCTTTATGCAAATTAATTATAATGACGTGACTGGACATTCTAAATGATTGGCTGCAACAAATATTTCGGACCAATCACAGACACAGGGTCTCAAGCTCCCTAAACTTTTTGTTCTTTCCAGCATTTTGTTCCAGTTCTTAACAGTGTGGTGATAAACGTGGAAGAGAAGTGTATAACCGCTTGTTACCTCATAATGAAGCTTGGAAAAAGTAGCGAATATTGTTGGTCTTTCTAGTTTGTTAGATCATTCAATAGCAAGTTAGGTTAGCCTGTGTAGCTTTGCAGAAATCCCATACAAATATGTGCTGTCAAAACTAATTAGATTTCATAGACCTTGTACATGCCCACATGCAATAAACACCCACAGGAGACAAATTTGGGCTTACAAAAACAAAAATCTGGAACTAGTGTAAACGTAGGGTAAGTCGGCATGCACAAATAAGGGATGCAAGGCTGTGAGTGCAAGTAATGGGACAGGGCCAATGACTATAAGGTTAATAAGCAAAATCAGCTCAAAAGGTTTGTACATGCACACTGACTTGATGATTTTTATGGGTATAGGCAAAAACTACCATAAAGAGACATGCATACAAACATGCCGATTGCTCAGGAACTGAAAGTATAGATAACTGCTTACTATGAATATAAAATGTTTCGAGAGTTTTGGGACAGGGACTTAAGGACAGATGCAAGCAAACCTCCACATTTGTGAAACATAGTGCTATGAGCAGCCTCAAACTAATGTCTTTAGCACCTATGGAATTTTTTTAGTTCCAAAGTTCTTCAAGGGTATGTTCTCTAATAGCCAAGCCACCCCTCTGATCTGAAAGCCACTAAGCATTTCATTCAGCAAAACTAATCCTGAATGTGGAAACAACTATAACAAAACAAGGACATAAATTGTCTGCAGTATAGGCCTGCCCTCCACCAGGGAACATGTGATCCAACCTACATAGACATAAATACATGGGAATTAAAGCTGACATTGTCTGTTTGAACTTCACAGTCACTGTTTCGTTTCAAACCAGTTTTAGATTATGGAGTCTGTAAAGTTTTATTGACCTAATGTCACTTGTACTGCATTGTCTTTAGGCTATTGAAGATCTTTTGGAGAACTGTGATGTACAACGTTTTGTAGGAAAGGCGATGGTAAAGGACAAGGTGGTGTGTTAAATCTCACGCTGTGGTTTAGAAGGAGAGGGGTGTCACATAACAGCTGTGACTCAAGGCTCGACTTGATTCTGGACTCTTTCTGAACCCTTCCCCTCTCTGCTGGGTGGAAACAGGATCAGATGTTCTCTCGGGAACTGTTATATTTCAGCACGTTCTCAGCTCAGACTCTTGTCTGTGGTCTAGTTCTAGCTTTTCAGTTAAATTAGGGTTTAATGATATCCTGCTCTCCACAAATCAGTTATTCAGCCATGAGTACAAGTGACACCTGAATTCTATCTGCCACCCCATGCTGTTGGCTTGGTGGATTTACTGTCTGTCTAGGCTTACTGAATAGCTGAAAGCAAATAAGAACAGTCCAATGAAATAGAACCCATGTAATTGGGTTAAATGCTTGTTTCTGTTGTTTGAAGTGGAACAAAGGATGTGAGTTTAAAGTGTGATTATAGATAGTGATTATAGTGACATTGTAGATATGATGACACAAAGCCCTCCTACCTTCATTATAGAATATATTGTCTCTGTCCAAAGAAAAACACATAGCTCCATTTTTGTGGATTTCTATGTTTATGCATCATTTGGACACAGCAGCTGAATGGACCCACAGAAATGAGCCAGAATCATGATGAATAGACCAATGCAAATGGCCCAAAAAACGTTTGGCTTGGGGGGAAAACGTTTGCTTACATTGACTTTCCACAATTCAAACTGAAACTGAAGCTGTTGTTAGATTATGTCTTAATGGTTCCTCTTTATTTTAATAAGCTGTGGCAGACAGCTGAGAGTAAAACACTAGAAATGTCTGCTTTGTTCATGTATTTAGTAGTTTTCTGATAGTTAATCTATTTGTAGCATGAATGTGACTAACTGTCTAGTTAACTATCCAGTGAAATCTAACTATCCAGTGAAATCCTAGTCAATAACTTCAGAATGCCTTTGGAATGAAACTGCAAATACATTATTTTTGGGGGCAATATGCCCCAAAACCAAAAGTCAGTAATGGGGAAGTATAATCTGAGCTTGTGGTGCTTCATACCCCAAGGAACTGTATATTAACAACACTGGCTGCTCATGACCGAATAAATCCCTCAAAACCCCAAATAAATAATTTGTCAAGTTCACAAAGAGCTTTTCATTGCTGGAAATATATATTAGAATATGATTCCAATAAGGTCCACCCAGTCACTTTAAAGACAGAGTATCCTGGGATATCCAGAAGAATCAAACCCAAACAGCAAACATAATGTCACGGTCCAGTTATTTACAGACTGAATTGTAATCTAATTTGACTCGATGTCTGATACCTTTTCACTCCCATGTTCAGAGATTTGAGGTAGTGAGCTACAGTCTGTGTCTATAAAGCTCTGAAAGGAAATTTCACTGTCCCTTTTAAAATACTCCTCTACCACAGCGTGCTGTAAAACAAACAAAGCCATGGTGGGTATGATTAGACAGGGCTTAAAGGCCTAGAACAATATACAAACAAGAATAGAGGAGGGGGAGAGCCCTCCTGCACTGCTGGTAGATCAGTTTTACTAGAGGAAAAAGTGCCTCATGTTTTACATCATAGATTGCTGCTGGAAAACGAGGACATGTCCCTAATGTCTAACAGCTGGCTCCCACACAAGAGAAAGGGAGATAGAAAAGGGAGGAAGAAGGGAGAATAACCCCTAATATGCAGCCTGAGAAAGAGAGAGAAAACACTAATCATAACAGAACTAGTGGACAGGGTGTGGGCCACAGATCAGCACTAACAGTTTTACATATCTTGTATGTATGTAGATATACTGTGTATATACTGTGTCTACCTTTATTGTGGTTTCTTTCTTTCCGAGTTTGGGAGTATTCTGCCTCTTTTGCATGTAACTTCTAAGTTGTATGTTCTCTAGCGTGGTATTATTTTTGCTATTATGGTTATCTTGCTATGGTCTCTTATTGTTAAGGGTGGGGCTTGGAATGCCCCGAGTGTGTATGAGATGACAAGGCCCTGCTCTCAGAGATGAAAAATGTGAACACTGTAGCATTCTCAGAAATAGCTAATTGACAGCTACACATCCTATTCAGACTTATCATTGTCCCTTCACAGCCGAGGATGAACAGAAATGTCTGTGTATCATAATCAAGGGTGGGCTGATTTCTCAAATCCCAATTTCTCTTCACACATGGTTTCTCTTTTTGAAAGGAGTGGTCCCAAAATGTATAAGCCCAATTGAGCACTTCATTAAGTACATCTCCTATGTGCACTCTCGCTCCATGTACCTAATAAGTTCATTTTGTAGAATAACAGACTATGATTTATCTGTTTCAGTACTTCGTTTCACTACTTTCCACCGTTTTTCAGTGGTAAAGACCTCCACAGGTACAACACAGAACTGGTATTTTGTGGGTGGGGGATCATTCACAGCACTGCAAGGACACTGACGTAGTGTTGTGGTGTGTTGTTCTGGTACTTGTGGACATCAGACCACTCACTGTCCAATCTATTAGACACTCCTATCTTGCTGGTTCACCTTGTAAATGTAAAGTCAGAGATAATAGCTCATCAGTTGCTGCACAGCTTGTGATGTTCATCCTCTAGTCCCTCATCAGTGGTCACAACACACTGTCCACAAGGTGCTGTTGACTGGGTAGTTTTGTATAGTGGACTATTCTTGGTGACAGTGAGGTGTTTAAACACTCTAGCAGCACTGCTGTGTCTGATCCTCTAACACTAACATACCACCATGTCAGTGTCACTGTCTGTAATTGTAGAACTGCAAAGTACTTATATATGATAAGTATAGCTGATAAAATGAACAATTTGTTCAGAGTTTAGCCATGCTATATGCAAGCTAAGTCATTTTATCCATTACGTTGGAAGACACTGGTCAAATATCCTCTTTGTTCTTTGGCCATGACTCCTTGCTTGAAGCTTTATTCTTATTTGAATCTGTTTTGGCCCTTGTCTTTTTATTTGAGCTTTTATGCCAGTATGTTTAGTTTGGATCTCTTCTCTGTGTTTTTAATCTGCTTTTGAAGCCTTCGTTCAGCTTCTGTCAGGCCTGTCTGGGACTTTACATGTCATGATAGTGGTTTGTTCACCGCAAAGAAAAACTCCAAAGAGGGCCTTGTTCTGCGGTGCTAATATTTTTGTTCAACTGAATTCTTCCTATGGTATTTGCTATTTGTATCTTTCCAACACTCCAACAATGCAGTCATGTCTGGTTACAGCAATCAAGTTTTAGCCCAATACATTTTTTAAACGATTCTACTGTTCTAGTATTATTTAACCTGCTTTTAATCTGATTAGAAATGGTCAAATGGAATACAGCATAGATACAGTAAATCATTTTGGAAAAGAAGTTTAGTGTCAAAATAAGCATAAGCTGTAACGCTCAACACAATTATGAAACATCATTTTCTATTTGCCAGCGGTTCAAAGAAATGCTTAGACTGCTATGCTGTTGTTGGCACTACAAAGGTTCCATTACTAAATAACTCTGATTGCCAGGTACTCCCCTAAAAAGTCTTGTTTTGTCCAGTGCATGTTTGAGAAAAAGTAGCCTAATTTAGTCAATTGTGTGCAACTCTCCAAGCCAGGTTTTCTCAGAAGGATCTCCATTGAATGCAACCTGTTCAGTATCTCATAACTGAAAATCTTGCCTTAATTCCCTGTTTTCTCAGGACCAGAGCCCACAACACAGATGCTCCCAACCTCGTTACCGACAATGACTCACTCCATTGCTAGTGTGGCTTCCACAACTCAATTCATGGACTATGATGGGGAAGATTTGAACAGTGAGAATATTGATCAAGTGCAAGCAGTGCCTGACCGAGACTATTCTCCCTATCCCATTGAGTTCCCTCTTCCCACTAGTAGGAGGGTTTCTCCTTTACTGGATATCACTGCAGATATCTCCATTACTGAAGCCAGCAGCAGAGGCAAAGCAAGTGTATCAGAGGCCACTACACAACAAATGCCTGTGACCCAGGAGCCCTTTATTTCTAAGCAAGACACAAACGAGCTAGCTGTTGTGTATAAAGAACTCGAAAACACAACTGAACGTGAAGATGCGGCACCAACAGCTCTAGCCACATCTGATACCCATGTAAATGTAACCACAGTCAGCACTATCAAGGAAACACTGGTAACTGCAGAGAGTGCCATTGGTATCAAGGACAACGAGAGTGCGACTGCTGGTAACTTCCCCATCCTTCCAGTAATTCAAAGTCCCCTTCCTGGCACAGAGGGAAATGGCTCTGACTTTGCTCTTCCTATTAATGTCATTGTAGTTGACTTGGCGTCTAATGTGTCAGGTAAGTTGATTCCTTCGCATATGACTATTGATTATACTTTGATTGTACTTAATTAAACAGGTACGCAGTTTCCCATATAACATTCTTTACTGTAGGTTTACAAATGGCTCAGTGTCACTCATACATTTTGTTCTTTTGGAGTACAATAAATTAAGTTTAAAATATTAGTCAAATCCAAACATCACTGTAAAGAAGATATGGCAGATTCGTTTTCAGGGCAGTAGGTACACTCATCATCAAAAAAAAATAGTTGAATCCATAATGAAGTGTCATATTCCAATACTATTCATCGTATTCATGTAGTCATGCACTGTGCAGCCGTCTACCAATGGTGCGGGCACAACAGGATTACATCACAACATGGAGGGCATCACTGCTCACTGGATGTTGGCAGTCGTGGCTGTTGGGTCACTCTGTGCATGTCAGATAATTTGTCGGTTCCCTCTCTCTGTGGTTCGCATGGTGTGTGCCGTCAACAGCGTGCTATAGTAGTATCTGCACAGCCAGTATGGTGCACAACACGCTGATAAGACCAACCCTCTTCCCAAAGCCCTAGGATGCAACCCCTCTCCAGCTCTTCCAACTGCTTGAATTGCTTTTTTAAACTCTGTGAGGCACACTTTTCTTTAAAGGATGCTACCAACAATACAGCAGGAGTCAGAATATAGTCAGTCAGCTACAGCAATAAGGTTTTTGTCACATGCGTGGTCAAGTGTGAAACCTGAATCATTTGAATTGAATCATTGTGTTAAATCTATTACCTACGTAGATCCACTGAAACAGTTTTGAAGACGGTAGATTGGAATTTGAGATTCCTTAACTGTTTGACTAAGGATTCTGTGCTGTATTATTCATCGGATAAGTGAAAAGTTTGAGAGTGCTGGAACAGTAATATTTTTCCCTTTGTTTTATTTATTTTTCATATAAAGCTGATGACGTAGCAGGGATGATTGGAGAAGGATTCAACTCACTTCCCCGGTTTCCATTATTGCCTAAGCCAGGCACAACATCTATGGAAAGCAAACCTATTTTTGTTAGTGAGGATAGCGATGAATTCCCTTCATCCTCTGTTACTACTAGCCCAGTTCTGACTTTCATCAATGGGAAGCATGAGCTAAATTTGAAACCAGAGACTGAGGAGGCTCAGGAGGCAAGAGGAGATCAGTTTGAAACAGCAACCCCAATAGCAAGTGAGCAGGAAGTATTTGAGATAGAAGTGCTTACCTCCTCTTCAGTGTTAGCTGAACCTAGTTACTTTCAGGACATTCTGCAAGAGACAGTCACAGCTTCAGAGAACCTTCAAACTTTACCCACAGATGAAGGTTCTGGTAGGCACCCCACAGATGGCGATGAGTTATCAACCAAGAAAGACTTTGCTTATACAACAGCAGAAGCTTCTCACACTCAAGAGGGGATGGTTACAGATGAATTGGAAATCCCTGAGTTAGAGAAAATTTCAAGAACCCTAAGAATAGAGTTCCCCACCACAACACCTTTTATGGAATACTCCATCACTTCAAGTCACAGCACTGCTGATAGAGAGATGGATTCATACACGGAGGACTTTGATGGATCTACATCAGCTGCACATGATCAGTATTCACTTGAAGAATCCAAACCAAGCCCACCTCCCACCTTTACTACGTCATCCCTTCTCTCCACTGTCTCATCCAAAGCTATTGAGTCTACGGCTCCCAGCCAGGCTGTTTCACTGATACCTTTCAGCACAGAAACAGAAATTACCAGTCATATTTCCATGTCAAAGGTGGAAGCAATTCCTGGACTGATGATCTCTGAAAATAGAACAGAGGTTGATGTCCCTCTGACAGTGTCACAATTAGAGATGACCAAAAGCACAGTTTTTGACATCACTGAAGATGAAAACCAACCAACGTCAAGGGAGAAAGCTGTCACTGAAAGAACTGTCCCGTCACATTTCATTCTGCAAACTGCAGTCACTGAAAAGACAGATGCTGCAGTACATAAGCACTTTGAGACAACTGCCCACAGTCAAACTGTGTTCAGAGTTTACACACAAAGTCCATTGAACATCACACGCACTGGTACCTCCACAATAGGCAGAGAGAGTACATCAGAGACAAGACCTGAATTTGCTGCAGTTGATCATAAAAGTTTAACACCTGTCTCTGAAGACCACACGCCCGAGGCGACTGTCCCAGGGTTAATAGCCTCTCTGTCCACGTTCTCCACTGAGCAAGCTCCGTTCTCCACTTCTGAACAAGAGCAGAAACATGGCAAAGTTATAACCCAGGATTTTGCCACAGAAGAATTCCTAACTTTATCAGTTCGAACCACTACTGCCATACCACTTGAGGAGGACTATGATGATGTAGGCAAGCAATCAATAGTTGAAGCTGTACCTCAACACAAGGAAGTGACAGCTACAACAGAGCCAGAGGCAAGGACTGAACATGTAACCATTGGGGACACACAGGACCTGCCAGGTACAGTTTATGTGACACATTACTATAGGGTGCTGTTTATAATGCTAGATAACACATATATTTGCTTGTCATGACAACTGACATAACCCTACATAACCTGTACTAATAGGAGTTATTCATAATCTATTTAAGATTGATGAGGAATAAGTAAATGCAACCTTTATAACGCATGATGCAACAAAACGGTACAGATTATTTTACTAATTATTTCCTAGTTTAATTGCATGGTAATCTGGTATTGTGTTATAGCAAGTATTTAGATTCGTACAGTGTTTTTACAAACTGAATAAAGCACAAAATAATCCGGTACTTTATAAGTTATGTTTCTCCTCCGGAATTTACATTGTTAATTGTGACAATAAAGAAAGTAACTTTGGCAGTCTTTTTGTATGCCTAGATTCAGTGGAGATCACTGTGAAAATGGTGGACGGCCAAAAGTTGTTAAAAGAACTGCATTTAGTATGTTTGTCATACTTTTTGCTTTCCACAGATGCTGATGAATGTCAGTCCAATCCTTGTCGTAATGGGGCAACCTGTATTGATGGTGATAATTCTTTCACTTGCGTTTGCCTACCCAGCTATTCGGGAGCCCTCTGTGAAAAAGGTAAGCCCTATATGTCCTTTTTTGTCCATTTGCTGATCTGGGCTAAGTTACTCAAGCAGAGGGGAAGATGGAACTTGATCCAAGCCTGGACTTTCTTTCGGAAAGATTAGCAATAGTATACGACTCATCTGGCAACTGTGGAAGTCCAGTGAGAGTGTGTAGTGTGGTGCCAATGATGAGTAGAGGAAGCACTGTCAGAAAGGGCAGTATCTTGGCTCTCACTGTCCACAGCTTTTCACATGTTCAGAGCCAATTCCTGAGGTCACTGTCTGGCTTTGCACAGCTTCACTCATGTCCAACATTTGTTCCCCAGTTTGAATACATACTACTGGCTTTTATCATGCAAATGCTTGAACAAGTGATCAAAGCTGCTCATATCTGCTCTTTACTGTGGCAGTAAGTTTACTTTTCAAAACATCTTCTTTAAATTTAGTTATTTTTGTTAATGTAAAAAATCCAGGCCCAATCATGTTTTAATAGAGAGAACATTCATTTCACATGCTCTGCTCATTACCAGACAAAATGTTGCGCTCTCTAGCTGAAATAATAATCACTTCAAACATGGGAACTTTCTCTGCAGATGAGCCTTTGTGGTTTGCATTATATGGAGCAATTACTCTCATTACACAGGCATGAACAGTGTTCAGTCTGTTCGGTGAGTGAAATCAACTCTGTTAATGTTAACTTTTTATTCTGCCAAGTCTTGTGTGTCTGTTGGCATAGGCTCAGTGTAGTAATGAGGGCCTTTAGGCTTCTGAGAGCATAATCTGCATAGGACCCCATACTGCAAAAACAGCTGAAAACAACATGTACATCTTTCTGCCTCACTATTATTTGAACTAAACATGGACGCATATTATTTGGTTTATGTTCATTTGACAGGTGGTGACTTCTAAATATGAAAAAGGGACAAAAAAATTTAATATAATTTGACTCCAGAAGATACAATGCATAGCAGGATTAAGAATAGAACATAATAATGATTAACTATATTTTAGGCTTGGTCTAACTTAGTCTTACTACAACACAAGAAGTTATACAGAGTGTGTGTTTGCATTCTTAATTAGTTTCACAATTTCTAACCTGTTTGTAACAGCTCTCTGTACACACTTTACACAAAGTAAATGGTTTTATTGACCTTACAAGGTTAATGATAATACTGTGCAAAAGTCAGAACCACCCTTTATTTATTGTATAGTATAAAACAATCCATTTGCATGAACAATAGAGTCACAGTAAAATAAGTAGAAAAATATATTACAAGTTACAGAGAAAATTAATTGAATTAAATTAAATTT
The DNA here is from genome assembly GCA_024036415.1 of Prochilodus magdalenae. Taxonomy (NCBI): domain Eukaryota; kingdom Metazoa; phylum Chordata; class Actinopteri; order Characiformes; family Prochilodontidae; genus Prochilodus; species Prochilodus magdalenae. The sequence goes on along the minus strand of JAMWET010003618.1, from coordinate 650,174 downwards.
ATATGTTCCTTAGGGGTAATTTGTACTAGGCATAGGCAAGACAAACGTATGACATAAGTGACTGCTAAAGACAATTACATGGCAATAATAATAATAATAATAATAATAATAATAATAATATTCATTATAAAACACATAGTAAACACATATTCTTTAAATTAATGATTATAAATCAACCTAATGGCCTTAGGCACAAATGGCGCAATCTGTCAGACAGACCAACATCAAGGGCAGTGAAAATATGGGACCCCTAACAACCATGAAAGACCTGCTAATAATTGGTATACTCTACTGGGTTACACTACAGCCTCCCACGCTGTAGACTGGGATTTGATGCCCTAACGGGGCACCCTACACTATACCATAAGGGCAAGACTCCTAACATTTCCTTTTACTGCCTGTGTACAAAATGATCCAATTGTAGTCGTTCTGCATTAGAGCAATTGCCAAATACCATAAATGTAAATTATAGGCCATCAAACTGTCACCAAACAGAACTGAAAGCTTTTAGAGATAAGAAAAACACAGATGTTTTTGTCCACAGGTGTTTCTGTATTTCCATTGTGAGAAACTGAAACTAAAAGAAAAGGATGCTGTCAATGGCCAAACAAGAACATTTGCAGATCAAACAAAGAAGCTGCCAAGGTTCTCAGAAAGAGTTGGCCACTTCAGGACACAGACCTAAACATGACTGAATGTGTTTGGGATCACTCACATTGTGAGAAGTGGAACATTAAGTAAGACTGAAATAGAGGGAGTGGTAAAAATCTCTGAAGATATTATTATTATCTAAGGGATTGCTGTTGTAATAGGATTTGAGCTCATTTACTTGAATTGTTTATGTGGCCGTATCAGGCTTTGCAGTGTACTCTTCAGTACATTGCTTATAGCCCCTATAGTGATCACTGTAGTCATGGAGTTCAGACCCAGAAAATAATGTTTAGGGCATCATTGTGAAACACTGGATAAATTATGCTGTGTGCTAGGCTAACTTAATTAGTGTAGTGGTCAAAATAGACATGGCTCTGTGACTCAGAGTATTCTGCACCAGCGACCGATTATCCTTTCTCTGAAAGCCTCGCTTGTTCTGGAGGAACTTGGAGAAAATGGATAACAGATTCAGGAATCAAGAATCTTGGATGGTTTTCCTTTGCAGGCCACTGAGTGGGCTGTTTCTGGTTTAACAACCTTAGGAAGGTTACTTAAAAAGCAATTGTTAGCATCCTGTCTTCATCATGTTAGCATCCTGTCTTATTTATCACCACTGTCCAAGGAAAACAAATATCTCTAAAAATGGCGAATTTTAGAGAATAGGGCAAAAACCTACCGACAGGAATGAAACTTGGTGGGTAGGTTTAACATTATGAGACATGCCAATGATTCAGGTTTCACACTTGACCATGCATGTAAAGGCATGGTGTCACTCCACTTCCACCCATACCACAAAATCTGCAGGAACTGTTTAAAAATATTCAAGCAACATGAGATGAATTATCACAGTAGCCTCTGCAGCATGTTGCATGTTGCATGCATGGCATGTTGCATTAGCAAACATGGCGGCCCAACTCCATCCTGAGAGACATCACTTCTGTATGTGTAGCTCAAATTGCCCATATCAGTCTAAATTAACATCACCTGGTAACCTTTATCTTCCTTGTGAATAGCATTGCAATCACACACTTCCTTCTGGGTGCAACTATTCTTTGGATGATGAGTGTTTAATACAGATATTGATTTTATGAAATACATAAGCTCCAAATGGAACCCCCTGTACTGGCATTGTAATAATTTGTGCAGACACCTTTGATCTCATTGTTAATTTCTGATCACCAGATTCGGAGACTTGTGACTTTGGCTGGCACAAGTTCCAGAGCCACTGTTACAAATACTTCACTCGCAGGCGCACATGGGATTCAGCTGAGAGAGAGTGTCGCCTGCATGGAGCCCACTTGGCCAGCGTGCTGTCCCATGAGGAGCAGCTCTTTGTCAACCGTAAGTCTCCTGTTCAAATCATGTCTGTCAGAGTAGCTAATGGAGCCAATTTAATCTTTTCAGGGAAGTGTTTTTTTCATATCCAACCTTGTGAATAAAATTGCAAAATGGAAGATTGCGAAAGTACCACACTTTTCTGAGAATAAGAAAAGATTGTATGTGTTTCATGACATATGGTTTGGATTAACAGATTTCCTGTTCTCTGCTGTGGCCAGATAGTTTATGAAGATGGCACTGCAGATATTTTAAACACAGCAGGGGTTTGAGAAGACCATGAATTTATGCTATTGCTCTGAATTGCAGATAAAAGTAATTTATTTACTGGAATCAGTGTAAATGTTTAAAGCAAGATAAAGAAACAGGGAAAGGTTTTTTGTTTTTTTTTGCCAGTGTAAAACTGCATGCAAATTGTGAATAAACATACTCTGAATCTACAGTGCCAGTCAAAAGAAAGGTGTATTATTTTTAGCTTAATGCTTTGTATTAGAATAACAATGAAGACATTAAACTGTAAAATAGCACACATCGAATTATCCAGTCCACCATAAAACTCCTAAATAGACCTTTATAGAGGGATAAAATAAATTTCTTTAGTTGCAATGAAGGTTGATAAAAGATTATTTCTGAGCAATTTTGGACGAATTCTATTGACCTGTCCATCATGAATATACACAAAATGAAAAGGGTGACTATAGCTTTTAAATTGTGCAATAAATAAAGGTTTTGTGCTACAAAGTATATATTAGAGGTACTGGTATATGACATAAATACAATATTGTGATATGTTCAGACATCTCATCAGTTGGAATGCATAAGTGTAAGCCTGTAGAGTCTTTAAGAAAAACAAAACCATACATTTAGTTGGTTGTGCCTAAACATTTGACTGTGCTATATGTTGCTATACATCTGATAATAGTGTTTTGAACATGTTTTGCTTTACTGCATACACTACTGTATATATGAACTATGTGTTGATTTGCAATTTGAGAATGACATGAATGTTCTTGTTAATGGCGTAGTGTAGTAGAGTGATGGACATATGTTTAATGGTGCTCTAGGTTTGGGCCATGACTACCAGTGGATTGGACTAAATGACAAGATGTTTGAGAATGACTTCCGCTGGACAGATGGCAGTGTCATGGTAAAGCTGGCTTTTCATACTTTCACCATTTCCATCATTTATTTGATTCATTCATTTCAAACATGTTCAAGATATCCTAAAGTGAACAAATGGCATGTCTTTTTTCTGGATTGGCCATACGCAAAACCCATTTATTAGATGCTGCATAGATTTCTGTTAGCCTTTTATCTAGAGATCTACTTTTATTTTGTTTGTCAAAGCAGCAAACACTGAATGCATAGAGGCTTCCAGTCCCGTTACCATAATTCTATTCCTAGGTGGTTCTCACACTGAATTATCTCTCGCTGTTCTAAAGGGGTAGACTGAGCAGGAGAAAGTTCTTGTTGCAAAAAATAAGTTTTTCTATATTTTTATTTAACATATTTTATGTAAAATATGTTTTATCATCTGTATTCAGAAGCAGCATGTTCCTCACGTCTCTCTCCCCCTGAAATGAAGCTCGCAGTTGTGTTCAACTGAGAAACACGAAACACAGCAATACCTTCTGTTTTACCAATCTTAATGGGGAAAACCCCTTGCAGCTCTGCCAGATGTGCAGGATTTGCGATTAGTTACAGCAAAACGTGTCTTTAGCGCCTCCATGTGACACAATATGGTGGTGCACAAATCGATGAAATGCTAGTTTTTAAAACATATGCTAATACTGTGACTAATACAGTGACCTCTATGGAGAAATAGAAACGCACGATCCTGTAAAAGCTTATTTACCATGCAGATGCAACCTTGATATTGTATTTTGAAATATGTGTAGGTGTTAACAGTTATGGCATGATTTATACAGTATTTGCCTAGATGAAATGTGCTTATTAAAAAGAACTGATTAAAAGGTGATTACATTGGCTGCCAATTGCAGGCATAGTGCACTAGTGCACATAATTGTTTTTCATCTAAATGTTTTAATGACGACTTTCCGGCTAAAGTTGAGAGTTGTTCATCTCTTTCACACTAGCAATATGAGAACTAGGGCCAGAGAGACAGCTTATCCACTGAATCATTTTCTTACAGCAACAGAACTGACTTCATTGATAAAGGGCACCTGCTATCTTTGACCATGTAATACTGTAATTCTGTATTGTGTTAAGTCTCAGAGTTTGTAGTGAAAAGGTGAAGAGTACCTGTCAAAAGATGTAGAGGATAAGGTCTAGTTAATCATGACAGCATAAAGTTTTAGAATCAAGGTTTTGTTATTTGCTATGTTTATGCAGTAAAAAGAGAAGAACCTTGATATGCACACTAACCGGCAAAGATTTGTATTAATCCCAACGTTCCTACTAAATGTTAACTTGGATGAGTTCTCAATCTCTTTTCCGCTAGCAATATGAGAACTGGAGACAGGGCCAGCCAGACAGCTTCTTCTCCACTGGTGAGGACTGTGTGGTGATGATCTGGCACGAGTCAGGTCAGTGGAATGATGTGCCATGCAACTACCACCTGACTTTTACCTGCAAAAAAGGCACAGGTAAGACGACACACCTGTTTTATCTAATTGGAATATAGCAAGTTTTTTAACTGATGCTGTTGCTCATTTTGTATGCTTCATTTGCTGGCTAAATGTCTTGTCATCTTTCTAAATCTTACACACATACACAAACACATTCTCTCTCCTTCTCTCTGGCTCTCAGTGGCCTGTAGTCAGCCACCCATTGTGAAGGATGCACATATTTTTGGTAGCATGAAGCCACGCTATGAGATCAACTCTCTGGTGAGGTACCACTGCAAGGATGGCTTTATCCAGAGACATGTGCCCACCATTAGATGCAGAGCAGATGGCCACTGGGACATACCCAAAATCACCTGCATGAAGCGTAAGCCTTCTTCCCAATGAGTGTTTAAACACTGATACTGCTGTATTGAGAAGTAGTACCAAGATTAAGGTACGCAATATGTAAAAAAAAGGTGTCCATTTGTGTTCTGTTTTTGGGCAGCATCTACATACCAAAAGACCTATTCGCATTATTTCCAAGCCAATAACAACTACGATGAAAAGAAACACTTCAATGAGCTGCTGCAGCAGTACTGGGGCAAAGAAGGGCAACAGACCAGACACTGAACTCCTGTCAAACCCACAGGCAGAGGACACTCTCCAACAAAGGGCAATTCTACAGTGTAAAGAGACAAACTGACAAACCTGAATCATGTGCCTTTGAATGTTTTTTTTGTAATGCTCATGAAACTATAGTCATTTTCTTACGGTAATGCAGAAGTGACATCATTGATAAAGTGCACCTGTACTCCTATCTTTGACTATGCAATACTGTAATTCTATATTGTGTTAAGTTTGAAAGTTCAAAGGAGGATAAGGGCTAATTAATCGTGACACCATAACGTTTTAGTATTGAGGTTCCAGTCCCCCCCCCCACCCCCCACCCCTTTCATGCAGTGAAACGAGCAGAACTACAGTATGCATACCAATAGGCCAAGACTAACTAAACAAAAGGCTGTATTTGTTCAAAATGAAAGTCACAAGACTAGAGGAAGACAATGCTCAAAGGACTGCAACTCATGACTTCATCTTCCTCATCCTCATCTTCACAACACAGGAGAAACTGCAAGAACCAGTCTGCAGCTTAGCCTCTCTGCTTACTGACAACAGGTCTTTGTTTTCTACCAGAATTAGCATTAGATCAAAATGGGTTTTTGTGGTGATGCAGTAAATACATGGGATTGTATATATAACCATATTTAATGTTTCTTTTTTAATGAATGATACAATAGAAAGATGAATATGCCTACTGTATGTGATTGAATGAGTCAGCCATTTTGTGCCAGACAGTATTGCAACTGTTACCAAGCCATAGAGGTTTAATTTATTTCAGAAGATATAGCACTATAGCAAAGCCTGAACTGTGAGATTTTAAAGAATAAAAATACAGTAGGATATTACTATGATACACTGAATCTTTTTCATGTTGGTTTGCCATGTTTACTGTTGTTTTTATTATCAGCATTATTTTGTCTGGTTTTATGCATGTTTAAAAGAAATCCAGAGTTTGAGGTTGTAGTTGAAGATCATTCCCCAGCAGGTTGGTTAAAAACTGTTGTGTATGCTCTGTGGCAGTGTGAGAACAGTCACTCTGACTCCAGTGCTCATGGGGTTAGCTCATTTAGGGATAGGTGTGGTTCTCCAGCATGGAAGCCACAGAAATGTATAGAATGGATGTAGTTTTTCACATTGCATATTATACCAGGGTTGGGAACCCTGGGGAAGTGTGTTGGAGCAGGAAAAGAGCCAAGCTTTGCAGTAATCTAGGCCTACATAATCCGTTCCATACCAAGCAGTCATGTTTATCAGATCAGATTTATATGTTTTCTGATAGAATAGCAGCTATCACTGCAAATGAAACAATAGCCACTAATCATTGCTAAAGCCGTTCCTTCACTCAGGCTGCATTCAAGTAATCCAAACAACTCATTTATATTATGGTTTTATTAATTTTTTGGCACGGGGCCAAGGGGCTCTTTACATACAATCCTACTTTGAATGTTTCATGTACACAAAAGAAAAAGTGTTCTAAGTCTTACATAGGCTACAAAAACAAATCAATCAAAATGCGCAAATCTGTAAACAAGGCACCTGTAGGCCACAGTTGCCAGTGAGGAAGGCAAAGCATGTTGATGCAGAAGGAAAAACTATGTCCAATATTCTCAAGAGCACATTCTTTTAGAGTTAACACCTAACTAATATAGCGCATGCCCGTCTTATGTAAGATGGCTGCTCAGTCTTGCATAATCATAGGCAATATGGATCATAGCTTGGCAGTCAGTGTGTCTTGTTTCCAGAAGTCACGTTCGATAGTATAATGGTTCCCCAGGTTTAATGCATCACAGCCAAAGGAAATATTTAAACACAGCATGCTGACTACGCACTGTGTCATTGCATTTTAGGGGTTATCTGGGTAACCTTTACCTGCAAGGTCTTGTGGATTACTCTGGAAATTACTTTTTTTGTCATTTAGTTTTTCTTTTCTTTTTTTCTTGTTTTATAGTGCCCCCCACTCTCTTTTGGGATATTCTCATGCATTACTATGCATTACTATGCATTACTCATCAAACTATGGCTCCGAATTCATTCAGGTAAAAAAGGGTTGCAGATATCGATGTGTGCAGTTTTTAAGCAGATGTCCTGAATAATCCAGCAATGCCCTTGTGAGGGCTAATGGGACAAGCTTATATCTTTGACTTTATGACTAGATCCTGAAAGGCATGTAAGATACAAATACAGTACATAAAAAAAATCTACTATTAAAAATAAAATTTGTGTTTTCTGAATCACAATGGTGCTATTAATATTTTGCAGTGAACCACAAATTTGCTCTTCTTGGTCACGTAGATCCAACTAGCGAGACAAGATCAGTGCATGTATTAGTTTTTTCTTTTCCTTTTTTTTGTTTCCCACTCACTGAATAGAGCTCAGCACTGTCCCAAAAATATTAAGTAAAGAGAATATAGACATAGGGGTTATACAAACAGGAGATTGGAAGAAAAAGATACTTAACAGAGATACAATTATAAATGCTTTCTGTATTGTAAAAATCATAGAACAATGAATATTTGTCACTTCAGTATGACATATGTAATACTGGATGTTTGGTCCACAGACAAAACTAATTTTTTAAAAACATGGCCTAAAAACAACACTTTATTCTGTAGCACCCTAAAGGATGGTGAAAAGAAAAGAGAGAGAAAGACACTGAGTAATTGTGCTATGGCCAAATGGTAGACTGCTCTTGTCTTTGAACTGTGCTGACCTCATGGGATATGATGCTACTGAACAGAAAATGTAGTACTCTGATGTATCTGATTTAAGCTTTACTGCCAATTCAGTCCTAGCACCTATCTGTTAAGTTCTCACACCCTAAGGGCAAGTACTGTATTACTACTGATGTGTTACAAAATCTTTATTTAGTTATCTAGTCTTTCTTACTCTGGTGATACTATAATAATGTTGCACTCATGATAAAGAGCAAATCAGTTTATATCACCGTCCAAACTTTACGGTGTGACTTATTTACTGAAAAACTACAATTATGGTATTGGTGTCTTATGGAGTAAACTTGTATTTGAAAACAGAGGGCAACCTCCCTCTCAGTCTTATTAATCTTCAACCCACCATTTTCTTTTTTTTCTTTTTTTACTATATAATAATTATTTTCCTATTACAGTATTTGGAAAACACTGTCACAGTTTTAATACACTCGTCCTGACTTCTCCTCTACTCTTCCCTTCTGCAGAAAACTCTCTTATGCCTCACAAGTGCATTTCAGTTGTGCCCTTTAAAGCAGTAGACGCCATAGAGTTTGTGCTTCTTGTCTGGAAAGCCTGAAAAGCGCACAGCAGCCTCTGTGGGGCTGCAGCGGCGGCGTGGGCGAGAGATGGGGTAGCGCACACTTCCATCAGCCAGCCAGCCTGCATCACAGCGGTCGTAGCCCAGGAGCTTCCACGCTGCATACATTTGGCCCACTTTGGCAATCTGAGCACCGTCCTTCTGACATGCCAGCACTGCCTCATCATACGTCATCTTTGAAGAGGGTGTCAGATAGTAGAACCGACCTACAGAGTGCAAAATCATGAGAGAAATGCAATGTTAAATACGGTGTGACTGATATACAGCAGGCTACATTATTGGCACCCTGGCTAGATGGTGTGGTAAAAAGATCACATAAAATGCCTTTGTGGTTAACTAGCTCAGTCTCACAGTGAAAATAGAAGACATCTGATCCTGTGTTTATTAATACAGTTTTATGTGGATGTGTACATATTGTAGCATCCATCTACTAGCTTGTGGCTACTATGGATGCACGGGAGGTGGCGCCATGTAGAGCAGCAACCTCAGGAGTTCTGCACTCATGATGGGAGATGTTGCAAATAAGTTGTTATTGGCTTAAGGAAGGGCCAATGTTTTTGTTGCCCTGGGCTGTGGGGTAGTTTGTGTGACCACTTAGGTCAACACACTTTTGTCTCATTTCATTTGTGGATTCTCTAATCTTTTTAATCTGGTAATGAATTAAAGATTTTGTCCTCTATATAACCTCATATTTACACCACAGTGAAACCAGATCATAAAAACATGAAATATAATTAAGACATGCATCATTGGGATTGCTAGGAGTGCCAAACAATTGTGGCATATGTGATAAAAAAAGGTTAGATTTCTCTAAACATGATGGTGTAAACGGATTTACTCTAAAGACATTTTTCATGACCTCTTTTAACAAAAGTTGGCTGATAGAGTAGATTTATCAGCATGAGCAAAAATCAAGATATACACACAGGTGGTCCCTGAGAATAAACTCATTTTGACATTATGCTGGCTGTTTAGCTTCTTCATCCACAATTCCTGACCTTCTGTCTTTACCATTCTGAATCGGACCCCTGATCTGCCTCTGGGTGGTGCTATTGCAAAGTGGTTCACCTAGTTGGTACTACATAGCTGACCGATTGTAACTATGCCCAAAAAAAACATCACCATACGACGTAATATCTTTGTAAATCTAGAACCTATTCCTAGGAGATTGGTGGAGCGAGTGAATTGTTGCTCAGACTAAGTAGAAAGGAGTAAGATCTACCAAACTAGAGAAATGCATTTCCAGAAGAAGAACTATTAAACTAAATGGTTTGTCCCTTCCGAAGCCAGCCAACATGGGACCCCCAAATAACAGCGGGGTATTTTGCACACTGGCAAAAATCTTACCATAAATTAGTCAATATGTAGTTTCTCATGTTGTACTATAATTATCGTACACTACTAACGAGACTGGCATCTGCTCACTTAATTGTTGCTCCTTTGCCTACAGTCACTTTGGTTGCTTTGCTTAATATTGGTATCTTATATTTCCTTCCCTGTTGTTTAGGATCTGTATTTGTAAGGCAAAACATCCAACACAACAGAGTATGGGTTGTAGAAGCTGCATTGCTGCAATATCAGCAGTCGTAACTTGCCATACCAAGCCATAACACATTGGCCCCTAGTGTTAACAGAGTCTTATATTTTGGTCTGATTTTATGTTTACTTAATATTCTCATCTAAACTAAATATTCAGGATATATATATTAATCCGGCAGACAGTGTCTGCACAGGGGCACCCCAATATGATGACAATAATGAATTACCTCAATTATGCCAGGAATTGCCTTAAAACCCTCATATGTTTTGCCCCAGATGGCTCTCCAACTGAGGATCTAACACCTACTTTAATACATAAGCCAATTTTTTTTGCCTTTGCACAAATCTACTAAAGACGCACCTTTGTAGTTAGAAGTAAAACAGAAGACGTCATATCTGTTGTTTTCCTTGTCCCGTGTCCCATAATTCCTAACACCCGGTACCGTGTTCTTCCCTCCACATGGCTCTCGAGGTTTGGTGATTGGGTACTGCACTGATCCATCAACAAGCCAACCAGCATTGCACCAGTCTAGCCCTCCTCTCCAGGCATCATACAGCTGATCGAATGAGGCCACAATGGCATCCTGGTCTCGACAGGCCTTCTCAGCCTCATTAAAGTTCAGGTTGTAGCGACCAAGACGAGGAAAATATGGGAACACAACACCTGCAGGGAGTTAACAGTCAGTGCCTTTAGTCATTTAAACAAACATTATGAAGCTAAGAAATACCTGAATAGCTTTGGTAGGCAAGAGCATGCTAAGGGCAAAATATGGAAAGCACAGTATAATAAAATGTTTCTGCTTGTGAACAAGTTAGAACGGATAAAACACACAATTATAAAGGCTTGAAAAACTATTGGTACAATAAATTTCTTCTTAACATCAGCAAAAATAACCTATTTAAAAATAGGACTATTTAACAATTAAAGATAGCATAAGTTGTCATTTAGTTATTATTCAATTGTTTTTTACAGTCCCTCTCTAACTGGTAGACATTCAGCACATGGCCAGTGTTCTTAAAAGTGACATGAAAAAAGAATGATGTGTCTGTATGTATTGGTAATACAGTGTCATATTGTCCACGCTTATCTGAAACTCCTCCTCCTTCTATCAAATCATATTCATTTTCGCCTCTACCTGTTGTTTTCTGCTTTGAAGTTTTCACACACTACCACCTCATGCCTCATATAATCCCCACTTCTTCAATCCTATCTTTTAAGTCTTCTTTGTAGAGCAGAAGCCAGCCAGAGGTTTTGTTCCTTCCGCAGGCCTACTATTGTTCCCTACAAACCGTATGTTGAAGGGATGGTCTGAGCTTGCAAAAACAAATTTGATCAGTACAATGCAAAATGTTACCATGTCAAATCAAAGGACCACTAAATGCAGTTAAGAAATGAAAGATGCATGGGAAACACATCTTGAGTGAGAGAAAAGATGGCAAATATCTCCTTGATTTATATTTAATTTAGTTCTTCAGCAAGCCTTCTAGTACAACTACTGAGAATTCCAGCCAAGTTCTCTGAGATGTGCTCAGCAGCTTTGTGATTTACGTGATTTAAGGGTTTCCACAAGGTTTTGGAGTGTGGAGTCTTTTAAAACCAAAACGTGTTATGTTGTGCTGAAGCATTAAGCTTTCCACTCACTGGAACTAAGGGACCTAGGCCTACCCCTAAAACAACCATGACGCATTATCCTTCCTCCACCAAACTATACAGTTGGTCCAGTACAGACAGCAAGTAATGTTCTCCCAGCTTAGTGTGGTTCATCACTCTGCAGAACACATTTCCACTGTTCCAGAGTCCAGTGATGGCATCCTGTACACCACTCCATCAGAAGCTTGGCATTACTCTTAATGAATGGTTTTGACAACTGCGTGGCCAAGAAAACCATGAAGCTACTGTTGCACAGTTTTGTGCTGATATTAATATCGGAAAAGATTTGGAACATTTTTTCAGTCAGCAGAGCTTTGGAGATTTTATGCACTACGTGCCTCAGCTTCTGGTGACCCCACTCTTTAACTCTACATGGTTTGCCATTTTGTGAGTTGCTGTGGTTCCTAATTGCTTTCGCTTTTTTAACAATACCACTCACAGTTGATCGTGGAATATCCAGGAGGGAAGAAATTTAACTAAATTGAACTACCTTGTTTCAACACTGGCATCCTATTACAATACCAAATTCAAAAACTCTTTAGAACAACCCATTCTTTCACAAGTGTTTGTAAAGGAAGCCTGCCTGGCTAGGTGCTTTATTTTATACACCTGTGGTAATGGGACCGAATGAAATGATTATATATTTGTTCATATAATGTATATGAGCAAAATTATATATGTTGCGATATATTACGCTGCTCACTGTTTACATTATATAACCCCTTATCAGGCATTACTTTTATAGGGTACAAAATACAGAGTTTACAATGTTTCGTTTTATTTAGCCATATATGAGGTTAGCTTACCTTGGAGATCGAGAGACACTACACCTGTGCCATCCTCCAGGCCATCAATGACTTCGCACTTGTATTTCCCATAATCCTCCAGTGTTATCTCATTAATGACTAGTGAGGCATCATTTTCACTGGCACTCTGAAGATGCACACGGCCATGGAAGCTACCATAGCTCTTCTTATGGAAGCCCATAGCTACAAAGACATCAATTTCCTTCAGATAGTCTGAAGTCAACTTAGTCCATTTGATCCTCAGTTTGGGATTGGGTGCAGATGAGGGGTCCCTTTGGAACTTGCATGGCAGTGTTATGTTGCCCCCACGTCGAGACAGAACTTTGGCTTGCTCTGTCACAACTGAGAGTCGAGGCCCATTTTCTGCAAAGTTAAGGTAAAAGACACTGAAATCCTAAGAGCAAAATGTTTCAAGCAATTACAATGTTAGAAAAAAGAAAAAATAAACATTTTGATATTTTATATATTGGGACAATGCCAACAACATGACATTCTACTGTAGCTCTGTAAAAAGCGAGTTAGTTAGACAACCCTGTTACATTAGAGGAAAGACAGCTAATAACTAATAAAATACATCCACTCTCTTCCAAAACTGTAATCAGCCGAATGACTGCAAAACATTTGTTTCTCTGCCCAAAATCCTATAACCAATTCATTTCTTCCGCATGCCCTGTTGGTCATATCTTTACATTTTCAACATTTATAACAAATTTCATATCTAAATTAATATCTAAAAAAACATGTCTGTCTCATCCTATTGTTTCAAAATATGCAGATCAGCCTAATGCCTGAAAAAACAAATACTATTCCTGTTAAATTGCCTTGTCTTTTGAAGAGGCAGTGACTGTAAGGTGATGACATAGCTTTAAGATGAGGAACAGGTAAACAAACCACCCATTGGCTTCATCTCCATCAGCACATCTATTCCCTATAATTAGGGCCATGTGTAGAGTCTACGATGGACCTGCTGGCCGTTTGTTGATGTACAATTTAAAATCTAGTACTTCAAGGCATCTCCACACAGAGCACAGTCTTGAGTGAATTCACAAAGGGCTCTTAGGGCTGTTGTGGTTATGCAGATGTCTGAATCATCATCATATTAGATTTTGCAAAAGCAGAACCACCCCTGCCTGTTTTTGTTGGACAGAAAATTCTAGATGTCCAAACATCTCTCTGGTAGAAATGTAGATATGCCTGATCCTCATGCAGTTTTTCAAGAGCTGGTCAAAGGTAAACCATGAAATCACATAAAAACTATACTAAAAGCTAAAAGCCAGCCAAACTCAACTCTAGTTAACAGTTCTAAGGCTACATACCTCTATACGGAATACAAAGCCTACTGAACACAATCAAGTTTAAAACAAGCTTACTCAAAATCCAAATTCCTACAAATTTGCCATTTTGGACTTTAGTTTTAAGGAAAACACACATTAGACCAAATAATTGTAATATTATCCCAGCTAACAAATTCTAGTAACATCTGCTGTTTGTTACTTGTTGACCTGATCCTCTGTAAAAGGAAGGTCTTATTACTGATGAATAGCAGTTTGAGATGATAGAAATGACAAATAGTAGCAGCTGAGGCTGATTAAAATGCAAAAATAAACCAAACAGCAAAAAAATATTAACCTAGTTAAATAAACACACACACACACAGAATTTAAGAGAGGCCTGAAAATGTCCTCTCATTGTGCTTTATATATACTGCATATCTATCTTGCATAATGTGTAAATCCTTCCCTGGCCTTTAAGAGCACAACTAACTGGCTTACTTGTTTTTGGCTTGTGGCTGTATATGGTGATATACAAGGTCTATACAATAATAGCTAATAATCATGGCAAAGAAACTCACAAGTCCATGTATTACGTAGTCCAAGCATACTGTGGTATGCTTTCAATTTCATTTACGTGATGTTTGTGCAACTTGCTAGGAACATTCATCTGGTTGTTAAACACATTCAGGACACGTTTTAGGCTATAGCCTCAATGCAGAGGTAAACAATCAGGCCTTCTTTTTATTGAGCATTCACATCTGTCTTCAATGGATGCTTTCCCCAGGCTATGGCCTCACTGGGAGCAAGCATTTCAGGGTTTGACAATGATTCTTGGCCAATCACTTCTTGGTCAATCATCTTTACACCGTCTCAGGTATGGGCAGGAAAGCATTGTGCCAATGCTTATTTTTGTTTTGGTGCTAAGGTACTATCATAAACACAACCATTAGACACTACCAAAAAACATATGGCCTACCACGGATAAGTGCTACAACACTTTTTTTATCCGAATCAGCAACGACATAAATACGGAAGCCTCAGCGCTTATAAATGATTAAATGATCCTTGCTACAAACTAAGAAATGGCAGTTTTTAAATCAGATCCTCTTGGAGCTGAAGGCTACAGCAAAGGCCACAGCTCTGAATTCCATCAAACAACACTTAACCAACATAACTGGCTCAGAGATGGTAGATGAAGGGTATGTCCACTGCAGTCCTCATGTACTCCTTTATGTCTTTCTACAACCTACAAGCAGACAAATCATACTTTTCCTCAAAATTCCGACCTACCTGAGATGTAGATGGTCCTGTAGTTCTCCAGGTCACTATACGCCTGGTCAAAGCTGTCTGCCTGGATCAGGGAGATGAAGCCGAGGAGAAGCAGTGTGATCATCTTTCTGTATAGCACCAATGGAGTCTCTTCACTACAACAACAAAAAAGAGAAAACATGATAGAGTCTCAGCACTGGTCCTGTGTGACCTCCTTCTGATCTTTCTTTATTTTTTCATCTGCAGTAACTCCCTAACGGAGGGCTGCACTTGCACTGGTAGTGCAGTGCACATGATGTCCTTGTCACTATCCCTATGATCCCTGAATTTGTGCAAATCCGAACACACGCAGGAATGGAGCCACTATCGTGAATAAATGTCCAGAGCTATAAACTTGATATTGAATTGATCTCCTCGGCTTACACTCGCAGATTCCAAATGACCTCCCTTTCTAATTCAGTTTGCTACAAAACCTGTCCTACATTCTGTATATCAAAAATGCAGAGAACTCTACATGTCTATAAACACAGCATTTATTACAACTATACAACTTTACCTGACACACTTTCTGAGCACAGTTCCCACTACAAGATTATCCTTTCATAGCACAGCAAAGCCCATAGAGAGAGCAGGGTATCAGACTTACCATCTTACAGAGTGCACACTCCTAGCTGCTAGTGCACAGTATGTCCAGATAGCCATAGTGAAGATGTGGGTTAGAAGAGTGTGAGCTTCTCCTTCTCCTCTTCTCTCTCTCTCTCTCTCTCTCTCCCTCTCTCTCTCTCTCTTTCTCTCTCTCTCTCTCTCTCTCTCTCTCTCTCTCTCTCTCTCTCTCTCTCTGCAGTCACACTGACTGATCTTTTTTTCCCTCTTCATTCATTTCAGAGTGCTGACGCACTGGCAGAGAGTGCCAGGTAGCGCTTCTGCAGTCAGCAAAACAGAACAGTGCTCCCTCTGCAGAGCAGAGCCTGCACCCCCACCCCCCCAACACCCCCACCCCCAACCCAACGTGCAAACAGTCATTACGCATACCAAGGATCCACCACTGATAAGACATAAAAGGACACAGTGAAGTGTCCTGCTCCAAAAGAGAAAAGATACACCATGCTCAGTGTATATAACTACTGGGGTGTCTGCAGCAGAGTAGAATTTATAGATATATGGGACACTGCAACACAGTAAAAGTCCTTTGCAGTGCAGAGTATGTCCAGTTTCAGTGTCCGAAAAAAAAATAACCCAACAACAAAAAACAAAAACACACACACACTACTAACCTCAGAAAGAGAAACCTCACATTAGATTTGTAGCTAAAGCAGACCACAAAACTGTTTATGGCAGTTGTTACAGCTGCAGGAGTTTATTCCCACCCATGAGTCCCAGGGGCATCTACGATGTAACGACTGCCAGATACAAGGCTTTTTTTGTGTGTGTGTGGCAACACTTAACCGAATACAGCCCCCTTTGACTCCACTTAATAGCAAACACGCTTTTGACAGAAGATGTCACTAACACATTCCTTTGTCACACCGTATTGTTTGTTGTGAGAACAAGCATCAGGAAAACAGGCCCAAGCTTGTTGTTATCAGAGACCAGTCTTGGTAGATAACCTACAGTGGGACGGACTGCAGGAGGACCGTAGAAATAGTAGTTCAAAGCTGCGTGCTTCATTAACACCACACATATCAGGACCCAGAAAAGCATGTGTGACATATGATTGTGATATCACCTTTGGGAATTTTACATATCAGTTCTGCTAAAGGAAAAGATTCCATCTGTCGAAATCCACAAGCTGCTAGTACTCAGTTCCAACTTGCACTGGAGCATGGTCAAAGGCAAGCCAGTATAAACACTGATTCTACATATTCGACTGCATAAGGCCAGGGTGTTTCGCACTTCATGAGCTTTACAGATGTAGCTAGATTAGTGTTCAAATCTACTTGTTATTTGGTCATGCACTCGTATTTGTGATCCTATTTACTAAGACAGCATTCAGTTTAAGCCTAAAACGAGATAAGGACTTTCTGCTGTTTATGCAGCAACATGAGAACATAAAAAGCAGTGACCTGTGACAGATGTGCAGTCAGCTGTATGGCCACATTCCTGACTCCATGACCAATTAGTAAAACTGCAAGTTGCCAGGCACAGCTTTATTTGTAAAGAAAACAAATGACCTATTGACGATGCTAGGTCCAAGAATCCTGTCATTTAACTGTGCTGATTTAACTCAGGTCAGGCTTTCCTGGGAAGGCATTATTCGACCTTCGACAACTGAACAGTCCTTTTTTGGAGATATGGAGGCCTTTGCTATTATTAAACATGAACTGAACTAAGAGGTTTAGTCTGCTGCTTTTATAGTGTCCATTAGCGGTCCTTTGATCTGGTATTTGCTTTGAAATGAACATTTCTGTATACGTTCTAGTACTGTAAACTATAAAAAATACAGAGCATGAACAGCAAAATCACAGCCCTCTAAGCTAGAAATTTAGTCGTAGTATAATTTAGAAGTAGTAAAATAAGCACTCGTGGAATTACGCAGTCCATTGTAAAAAAACTTCAAAATGGAACTTTACAGGAGGGTAAAACATTAACTTGCAGTAGAGGCTGATATAATGCAAGATGTTTGCATTTATTTCTAAAAAAAATTAGGACAATTCTATTGGTCTGTCCATCATGAATATTCACCAAACTGAAAGGGTAACTAGAGCTTTTTAACTAGAATTTTTTGTAACAATAAATATATATATTAGAGGTAGCGATATGGCAAATAAATAAATAAATAACACTGTGATCCATCAAGAGTTTATCAGGATATGTATTGTTTCAGACATTAGTTGGAAAGCCTGTAGAGTCATTAAGAGACATCTATTTAGATGTCTGCACCTAAACCTTTAACTGGTTAATATACATCACCATACATACTCCAAATACATATACACTACCTGGCTTCCAGACACATTTCCCCACGTGAACAGACTGGGGAAAACAGGGGTTGTTTGGTTGTGCAAGTATTATAACTGTTTCCTGACTTTGATTACGAGAAGACTGTGGGTGAGATTAGTGATTTGTTTTGGCTACAGTGTAGAGAGTAGACTGCCAGCTGAAAATTGTTCGACTTGATTTGTTCTTTCCCATTACATTAAACTTCTAGGTGGACTGCTCTGCACTTGGCACCCTTCCATATATCATGATAAACAACACTTTCAGGACTTTTAAAATGAAATAATCTGATTGTTATGGGTTAATCTAGGCATATACACATTCATATCACAGGAAATGTTTTCTAATTACTAATAGCATTCAACCTCAAATAAGACATTACATACATTCTCCTGGTCACTGATTGCTATCACTGATCCTACATGTGCAATAAGGCAGGTTTAAATCACTGAGGAGCCTTCCAACCTCTAGTTAACCCCTGTATACATTAGTCCATGATGAAACATCATTTGGCCTCTATCAAACAAACTGGATCTTTTGAAGACCATGCCATTCACAAAGGAGAATGAGGCATTGTACAGAAGAAGTTCTTTCATAGGAAACCCCTTTAACCTTCTCTCAGAGGGAACACCTAATAAGCCATCACTAAAAAAAACCAGATTTATAAAGTGACTGAGAGAAGACCATGATGCTGATGGTAAGCACATGAAATCTAGGTATGCACACTCTATTTGAGGGAAATGTGTTCCTGCTTCAAAAATGCTGTTATAGGCAAAAATGTTTAATGTGATAAAAAAACAATCATGATCATTTGCACCCAGTAAATGATAAAAATCAGGTCTATGCTAGCTACATATATATATATTAATAATATATAATTAATCCCAAGTTAAAGGGAAATTCTGTGTAAAAAAACTGTGTAACGAATGGAGCAGTTTATGTCAAACCACAACTGGGTGACGTTGTATCTGACACATGCGAATTTGAAAAATTAGAGTGTTGGGATTCCACAGAATTTCAAGTGTACTGAACTAAATACTGGACATCACCAATACAACATGTGCTAACTATTGGTTTTCTTTTTTCAAAAATTGTCTAAACAATTAATTAAAAAAACACCAGTTGTTTAAGAATCGTAGGCATGCTATAAGATGCTTCCTGACACATTTGTTTTGCAAATCATAAAAGTTTCCTATGCATTTTCTAAGGACACATATACAGTAGGCTGTATTTAAAAGACAAAGGACCAATCCTATAGTAAAAAACTAAATTCTGGAAAAAGAAAGTCTCTGAATATTTTACTATGACATTTGTAATGCATAAAATTTCACATTTTGTTGTATATTAACTTTCCCTTTTTAATAATAGGCTATTGAGTTTAAAATAGTTCAAATGGAAACTTGATGTTATTAGTCATGATTACTATATGGTTATAAAAGGCACTATTTAAAGTCACTTTATATGTACTATGTAATTCACATTTACATTTCTCAAAGCTACTTAAACATAAATTCTACCTTTACTGTGTGCTCTATATGGCCTTATTCGAAGTGCAGCACTGTGCACTTCTTTAACATTAACATCCTGACATGTTTAAAACTGGCCCCAAAGACTGCATAACTGGACAACCATTTCATAGTCTCAAGTACCACTCCCAGCCACTTTGTCACAGGAGGCTATGTGAAACCTTTCCATGCATTTTCCTACGGGTCATGAAGACCCCCACTCTCCAACAACCACAGCAAGGGAAGGGAGTTCATGGTCTCAATTACATACGTCAAACACATAACCTGCAGGTGTAGTACATACCAATGATGTCATGATCTTCCATTACCACTGTTGTTTACATGTAACTGATAGAACATTCTCAACGATTACTATGAATAGAAAACTTCTCCCTGTTGTTTACATAAAGTATGAATATGGCCAAACCGTTTTGATAGAAATAGACTTTTTAAATCAGAGTTAAGTCAGGGTAAAGGTAGGGTCTGGCCAAATTGTAATTAGGAATGCTTTTTTTTTGGAGTGTCTTTCAAAGTGTGTCCGGAATTTACATGTGATCCAACTGACATACAAAGCCATTCCAAGTTTACAAGGTTACATTTCTTGGTAAGCTGCCTCAACCTGCGCTGGATCTGCAGTGTAGAGAAAATGCATGAATTATATTCATATTAAAAAAAAATACTATCAATTAGAATGACATATGAAGTCCAGTAATTAATGTACTCCCAGATTGGCAACCATTATAACAGTATAATGACCTACAGTAGTCAATTAATCTGCCCAAAACTGAGGCTGTTAAATCAATTACATTGCTTATGTTCTTATAGTGTTAACAAAGAACACCTTTGCCTTATAAAATAATAAATAAAAACACAAATATAGTTTTCACATAAATGACCTGTAGGTTGAGGTTTCATAAAGAAAAGTATAGAGCTACTGTAATCACACAGGACAGAACGGTTTTTATATACTCTTTTTGCTGCAGCAATTTTGAACTGTATACTATTTCTGTGTAGCAAGAGTAAACATGCCCTCATTCATTCATTCATTCCAGGGAAGGTCCTGTGGTGGAAGCATAATGAGCCTTTGACGTGGCAGACCTACCTAGGTTTACCAAAGCACAATTCGGACTTTATTCAAAAATGGAAACATTTAAGTTAAACATTATGTGAACATTCGGATGCCAAGTCATGGTGCATAACTTCAAGACATAATCTTCATGTATGTTATGTAAAACACTGTTGTTTCTCTCGTTTGTGCATTTATCTGGGTACAGAAATCTTCAAACATCATAAATAATGTCCTTGTTTAAAAAAGGATACCCCCACCCCTTGGTAAATGGGGCAGGTTCACTCCAGTACACCCTTCGAGGATCTCAATTAGAACTCTGTGGGTTTTGACATCACACTCGCACCACCTTAGCTCATACAAAGACCCCTCAGTATAGCTGAATACATTGGGTGGGCGGGATCCTGCATCCACACTTCCACTGAGTGAGTTCCCTTATGTGACTAATGCAAATCCTACATCATGTAGTTTTTATATAGCAATGGACTAACCAAATCCACAGTAAGGATCACAGAACTGGAAAAATCTGACATGACATGACTGTAGAGCGCTTTCTTTGATTCTACTTGTTAACTTTCATTTGTTCTGTCCGTGTCTTGCTACAAAGGTACTTTATCCCCTAGTATAGTTCACTGCATTGCTCAATGTAGTTGTACAATCAAAAGTCAACAATGCTTCTTCACTTTTAGTAGGACAAGTATGTCTTAACATACTAACGCAATCAAACTGATACAGTATGAATACTCTTTGATCGCCTGTGATTTCCCAGCCACAGGGCCTAGTGCCATCAGGGACCTCAGCCTTTAATCAGCTACACACCCTGGGCTCTGCTTAAAAGCTGTAAAACTCCTTCAATGATCCAACAAAATGGTACATCATTGTAATAAACAACATAACTGAGTACTGCATGTGCCAAAACAATAAAAATGAATCACAATTAAACATGTTCCTTTTTCCTTTCATTTAAATCCACTGAGTGATACTGCAAACAACACACATTGGTCACGGCATAGCTAAGATGTCATAGAGAACATCCCCATGTGGCGAAGTTTAGCAAAGCAGGAGGCTGGCCTAAAGGAGTCTATGAGTGAAATCACTTGCATGGCTCTAGGCTATCCATTCACAAGAGCATGGCACTGCTGAGGGGGGAGGAAAGGTCATAGGGAAAGAACTATAGGATTAATGTGTGCTGGCAGCCTTGTTATGACCAGGTCAGAGGTCAATCTGCCCTAGTCATTCCTTTTGACTCCTTGAAAGATAACTATAAAACCCAACCCTACAAAAACTTGTAGCTGACATACACTATTGTTTCCTCAGCTTTAATTCTATGTGAGGGAAAAAAGTTCAGATTCCCCTTCATGTATCTGTGTCTGTAATGTAATGTGTTAAACCAGCCGGAGCACTGCAACCAAAAAAGAGTAAATCTACTATATTATGTAAACCATTAATGTTATCACTGTTAGTCTTTGTGTAAGAAAATAGGAAAACACAGTGTAATTTTATTTGTTTTTTATATATTTACATTAGCCAAAGGGCCCTTAAACATCTGGCATAAAGTATGTGATGCACACATGCCAGAGTAGGCAGAAATGTGGCTTTAGACCTGAACATAACTTTGCTAAGGGAAAGCTCTGAAACCTTAACATGCCATGGATGTAATAGGCAAGAATCTTACCCTGCTCCAACACAACACAAGAAATCCTCAACTATATAAAGCAGAATACTTCATTCATGTAATAAAGCAGCTCATTTTAATGGAGACCATTACATGCTCCTGAACCCCAATATTTGTTTAACCAGCTGTTGCTTCCTTCCAAACTTGAGCTCTCTGAACAAGCTTTGCCTGTCCAATTACTCCATAAGAAGATTCTGTCATTGCATAAGTTCCACAAGAGGCTTTTCATATATGAGAATGTGCACTACCCTCGCTGGTTTCTGTGGAGCCAGGGTGTCTCATAATTCACAGAGATTAACAAGAGGGAAGTTGTTTATGTGAAAACATCTAGCAATGTTAATAAGAGCAATGATATGAATTCACATCCACCACTGCGGCAAGCCACTGAACTGTTTTAACATGAGTCCAACAAATTAAATAGAGTCAGTTCCTATTATGATTTAGTAAGTTGGCATGCACTGTCTAATTACACTCAAATATGTTCTTTGTTATTGCATGCGGAGGATTGGGTTATGAAGATACAGAGATGGAAGTTTTGCAAGGTGTTTTAGAACTTTGCATACTATTTGAAATCCTAGGCTGATATTAAAGAGGAACGCTGCTGACATTTTACAAAAACCATCAATTAATAAATGGCAGAGATGTAAACAAGGTCATTGAGAGTGGCTTGGTCTGAAATGTTCTGTTCTAGAGGAACTTGCTGACTTGTTTGCAGTAGTGGTGATAGGAACCAGACGTCTGAAGAGTGTAATGCCTCTAAAAGCTTTCTCAAAGTAAGCTTACGCAGACTCCGCCTGATCTCTGACAATGTTTTATAATAGGTTTGGTGCAAAATGTGCATATATATTTAAATCCATTCATGGTGGAGGAGTACATGAAGGATGTTGTAACGCAAAGTAGTCACCAAAGAAAACTCTGTATTTCAGACCTGTGTCTATTTTGCCATCATCAACATTTGGATAGCAAATAAAATGGCTATATATGCGTTGTAAACACCGCAAGCCCTAGTTCCCTTCGCCACCACCATCAAAGTTTTTCTACAATGAACCATTTAACACCAAACAACTTTGAATTAATCTGTTGCCCTCCCAATGACTGAATTATTGCAATAACAAAAAAAGCAAGTTAAAATTCCCCTTTAATGAGCCATGTGTTATTTAAAGGCAGAAATGTGAGATAACACTAATTTGCACAGCCACTCCCCCCCTCTGTTATAATATCACTCATCCACACGCCATATTTCTTAACTTTATACCTGCACAGATTTCTGTGAGATATGTGGCCCATTCTGATCCCCGGCTTTCAAGTCGTTGGTAGTAGTAGGTAGTGACGTCCTGTAGGCTATGGACGGTGCAGCATGGCACCATCATTAATAAACCATCACCCTTCAGAATAAATGATCCGACCACTTGGAAACGCGCTAATTCTAAAAGTGTAGTCTCATATGAAGATGACTCAAGGTGGAGTGAACTGAGAACACTGAATTCAATTAGAACCTCGTGTCTACCCCTGCACCTGAAAGTTTACAGGAACGCACCATAAAACTGCGTTTAAAGCGCCTCGTGAGCTCTCAGCGCGCTGGGCTTTTCAGTCTGCTGTAAGGAGCTAATCGGTTCTTACCTTGTGTAGACGAGAGGAGTTCGTGTGCGGATGCTTTCTGGAGGGCTGCTGGTGAAGTGCTCAGTGTTTGCGCTCTTCGCTGAAGCCTACGTCACACGCAAGGAGAAAAAAAAAAAACCCAACGTGGCTGCCTCTTCATTGATCTGGCTCTTCATCGAATTGACTATTCGCATCGACGTAACTGCCTTCTGTTGAGACAGACTGACAGACAATAGAGAACTGCACAGGGTTAGAAACAAACTAGCTGGGAGGGTTTATTTGTACGGAAATGTTCGTTTTAAAGAGGTGCACATGTAGTGAACTGAGCCAGTCAAGTTTTGACCACTTCATTGTCTATCATTGTGAGTTTTGCATATGCACCCCCACCCCTATTTGGTTTTTCCACATCCACACCCACCTTTAATTAAGGAGGGGTTTAGTAAATATGTACTACAATGTACTACTGTTTTAAAAATAAAAGGTACCCTTGTGAGGTACCTCATGAATATTCTATTAATAAAACTGACATAAGCTGAATGCTGTTATTGTTAAAAAAATATTCACAGGAAAAAATGACATGCAAAGGCTGTATTCAAAACCTCAGAGCTGTTATTACTGTATCCATTGTTTAGAGCTGGCTGCTGCTAACGATGCTTAGTTCACTTAAATTATGGTTAGCTTAGCTGTTAGCTACCCATGGCTATTTAACTATAAAACTGAAGTTAACTTTAGACCTGTATATTTGAACATACTCAGACGCTAATTCTGATGAAAACATACCCCACTACAATCACTATACCAATGTTTATACATTTATATATGAGTTGGCTGCATTTTGCAATTTCTTTGAATGAAGCAGGCTAAGAGCTGGTGGGGCTGCAGTGCATTATGGGATCCAGTACACCATTAAGATAACTCCCCCTGTATACTAGAACATCTGACTGTAGTAGTACACCATACAGATATCTGCAGTGCACTACAGATTTACAATTTGTTATTGTACTGCGTACTACATACTATATTTAGGCAAATTTAGTACACAAGTAGTATGTAGTATACCATTTCCAGGACAGCCATAGACACAGGCATGTCATTTAATGAAAATATAATTCATTTTGTTAGAACTTACTTCAATAAGAGTCCAGATTTATAGTAACCACTTACTGTTAAAACTAAAAACTAAAACTGTACTGTTCTCTCCAGGTTTACAGTAATAGAATGACTCTCAATCATATGGGGACAGTAATACGTTCCTAGATAATGTTTCCAAGTAAACAGAATGGGATCTCAAGGCTGTAATCATATGGACACAATTACTTCTCAATTAAAAATAACCACGTTTCCTAGATGAGGTTTTTGCAGTCTCCTGTAAATCAGCTATTTTGGAGATACTTGTTTTTCTTTGGACAGCAACAATGTATTTCAAATGCTACAAATGACTTTCACATCTCATGTGTGATCATTCCTTTATGTGTTCATGCACTTTCAACATGTGCATAAACATAACATGAAGTACCTAAAAACATACTATTTGATTATTCACATATGAAATCCATATGACGTGCAGTGGAAACATGTATTGTGGTGTCATGAGTCAATCTTTTAGACTGTTTGTTGGAGTAATAATAAATGTTGTGCTCTCTGGGTCAGTGAAAGAAAGGACCATTCAGATTGTTACCTGTGTAAAGCTGAAAATAAACTTGTCACTGATTTTTATGCAGTATATGCTGCCTTTTAGATGCCATCTTTTTTTTTAACTGTAGTATGACTGCTAGACTGAGAATTGTCTACGCACCAAAACTACCTAGTCAACAGCATCCTGTGGCCAGCATATTGTGTCTACTGATAAAGGACTAGAGGGTGACCAACACAAGCTGCGCCGCAACAGATGAGCTATTGAGTTGACAGAGAGTGAACACAGTGCTTACAAACTCCAGCAGCACTGCTGTGTTTGATCCTCTCGTACCTCCACAAAACACACTAACACACCACCACCACAGGGGAAACAGCACTAATTATATAGCGCTAGGTTTCATGTACATGAGAACTTAAAACAAATAAGCTCTGTTCAGTTTGCTAAGGGGGCTTTTCAATTGAAGCTTTGAAATCCAACAATTTACACTATCACTCTGAGAGTAAACACAATTCAATTTTCAGACAAGTCCTAAACGTAGTTATAGAGAGTCCAATAAAACAAAAAACAACAAAAAAGATATAAATGTTAGACTTGGTCATTTATTTATTAAGTAAAATGATCCAGTATATAAGATCTGTGTGTGGCAAAGGAATGTGAACCTCTAGGATTAGCAGATTATTTAAAAGTAAAATTAGAGTCAAGTTTTTTAAATCAATGAGATGACCATCAGATGTGAGTGGCAACCATGCTGTAAAGGGGGTGGGTTATCAAAATCTGATCTTCATAACACGTTTGTGGAAGTTTGCACTGCACCAACCCACAGACAAGTGTACAAATGGTGGAAATACAACAAAGTTCACTCCAAGAGCAAAATGTGTAATAGTCAGTGAGGTCACAAAGGAACCCAAACTAACTTCTAATCAACTAAAGGCCTTTCTCACACATATTAATGTTTATAGTCCACCATTAGGAGAACAACAGTAGTACATTGCAGGGTTGCAAGGAGAACACTGCTTCCTGCACTTTGCTTAAAATCACATAGATGACCCCAAAGGTTTTGTGGACGGATGAGACCAAAATAGTTTACATGAGAAGTGTTACATCTGGAGAAAGGAAAACAGTGAGTGGCAACATAAGAACATTTTCTCCATTTCATCTGTGAAACATAGTGGTAGTATCATGATATTTCATGGATCTGTTTTTCTGCATCTAGGCCAGAATGTCTTGTCCTCACTGATGGAACAATAAATTCTAAATTGTGTCAACAAATTGTAAAGGAAACTGTCAGGACATCTGTCCATGAGCTAAATCTCAAGAACATGTGGGTCATGCAAGCACACAAGATTTTTTAAAGAGGAATAAAGTTAATGTTTGGAATGGCCAAGTCTAAGTCCTGACTTGGTTAATGGGGGGAAACCCACCATCATCCTAGAGTCAAAGTTGTTCTGTTGGGGAGAATTGGCTGAAATTTCTCCAAGCTGATGTGCAGGACTAATCAACATTTACTGGAAATGTTTAGTTGCAGTTATTGCTGTAGAAGGGACTCACACCAGATACAGGTTCATAAACGTTGCCACTCACATGTATGCAATATTTGTTCATTTTCCTCAATAAATAATTGATCAAGTACAATACAGTATGCATATCTCATTTGTTTTATTGGGTTGTCCATATCTAGTTTTATGATTCATATTTTCGCAGAAATGTTGTGGGGTAAATAAAAAACTCTAAGTGGTACTAACCATACTAGAGGAACCTAAAGATTCTGAGTTTTTACAGGGTGGTAACAGAAAACTAGATAAAAATGTAGTTCCCGGCAAACTGTTGCACAAAATAATTAATTACTTAGTTGCAAATACTTTGTCTAACGCTCAGGAAAGAGAAGGTTGTAGGATTTTGGTCTATTGTTATTAAATCATTAATGGTAGAGAGGTGAATGCAGAGTTATTTACTGCTATTCCATCATTATCAACATTATATATAAAAACCTCAAATGACATATGTAGACTAGGAATATATAATGTTTCTCTAATGTGCATAATTTTACACCAAACTACTCTGAATGACTTTGTTTACACAACTTTCGTGTTTTAAATCTGTAGAAGTCCCACTTGATGATATGAAAATGTGATTGCTTCATAGTATATGTGCAGTTGGCTGGCCAATGCTGTTAGTAAAATGTGTGTAAGGGTGGAGTGAATAAACAGCCTCTAAAATCTGCTCTTAACCTCATGTGCAATCCCAAGAGAGCTCTCCATCCACAAGAGAAAAAAAGCATGCAAAGAGGAGAACATTTCATGTTCTAGTGCGACCAGGCCTGAACTCAGCTTGTGCTGCTGTTTTAGACTGCATGTATGAGATTCAGTACTGTTTACAATCAGGCTTCACAAAGACACCTTTTTGGAGGTCTGAGCGAGCTGAGTTCCTGAAAAAACACACACACTGTGCAAAACGATTTCTTCTGTGCCCATGTTGCTTACAGGAACCAGATAGCGTTATTAGAAAGCAGGCACTGTACATTGACAACAAGGTTTGATTAATTTTAGAAAGCCTAACTGCTATGAACTTCACTGCACGAGTCCCTACAGACAGGGCTTAAGTCTGCTGGAGTTGAAGAATAAGGAATGTTAAGCTCTAAAGTTTAATGCAGCAGTTTCAGGCTTATCTTACATAGTGATATGATAGATATGTGCCAAAATCCACATATAAAGATGTAATAGACACTCAAACAGTTTAAATGCTAACAGAGTGATATAGGACATATATATATATATATATATATATATATATATATATATATATACAGTGGGGAAAATAAGTATTTAGTCAGTCACCAATTGTGCAAGTTGTCCCACTTAAAAAGATGAGAGAGGCCTGTAATTGACATCATAGGTAGACCTCAACTATGAGAGACAAAATGTGGAAAAAAATTGAGAAAGTCATTTTGTCTGATTTTTAAAGAATTTATTTGCAAATAATGGTGGAAAATAAGTATTTGGTCAATAACAAAAGTTCATCTCAATACTTTGTTGTATATCCTTTGTTGGCAATGACAGAGGTCAAACGTTTTCTGTAAGTCTTCACAAGGTTGGCACACACTGTTGCTGGTATGTTGGCCCATTCCTCCATGCAGATCTCCTCTAGAGCAGTGATGTTTTAGGGCTGTCGGCGGGCAACACGGACTTTCAACTCCCTCCAAAGGTTTTCGATGGGGTTGAGATCGGGAGACTGGCTAGGCCACTCCAGGACTTTGAAATGTTTCTTACGAAGCCACTCCTTTGTTGCCCTGGCAGTGTGCTTGGGATCATTGTCATGCTGAAAGGACCCAGCCACGTTTCATCTTCATTGCCCTTGCTGATGGAAGGAGGTTTGCACCCAAAAATCTCACAATACATGGCCCCATTCATTCTTTCATGTACACGGACCAGTCGTCCTGGTCCCTTTGCAGAGAAAACAGCCCCCAAAGCATGATGTTGCCACCCCCATGCTTCACAGTTGGTATGGTGTTCTTTGGATGCAAAACTCCGCATTCACTTTCCTCCAAAACACGACGAGTTGTGTTTTTTACCAAATAGTTCTACTTTGGTTTCATCTGACCATATGACATTCTCCCAATACTCTTCTGGGAACATCCAAATGCTCTCTAGCAAACTTCAGACGTGCCTGGATATGGACTGGCTTAAGCAGGGGGACACGTCTGGCACTGCAAGATCTGAGTCCCTGGCGTCGTAGTGTGTTGCTGATGGTAGCCTTTGTAACGTTGGTCCCAGCTTCCTGCAGGTCATTCACTAGATCCCCCCTTGTGGTTCTGGGATTTTTCCTTTACCGTTCTTGTGATCATTTTGACCCCCACGGGCTGAGATCTTGCGTGGAGCCCCAGATCGAGGGAGATTAGTAGTGGTCTTGTAGGTCTTCCATTTTCTGATTATTGCTCCCACAGTAGATTTCTTCACATCAAGCTGCTTGCCTATTGCAGATTCAGTCTTCCCAGCCTGGTGGTGCAGGTCTACAATTCGGTTTCTGGTGTCCTCCGACAGCTCTTTGTCTTCACCATAGTGGAGTTTGGAGTGTGAGTGTTTGAGGTTGTAGGCAGGTGTCTTTTATACTGTTAACGACTTCAAACAGGTGCCATTAATACAGGTAATGAGTGGGGGAAAGAGGAGCCTCTTAAAAAAGAAGTTACAGGTCTGTGACAGCCAGAAATCTTGCTTGTTTTGTTATTGACCAAATACTTATTTTCCACCATTATTTTGCAAATAAATTCTTTAAAAAATCAGACAAAATGACTTTCTCAAATTTTTTTCCACATTTTGTCTCTCATAGTTGAGGTCTACCTATGATGTCAATTACAGGCCTCTCTCATCTTTTTAAGTGGGACAACTTGCACAATTGGTGACTGACTAAATACTTATTTTCCCCACTGTATATATATATATATATATATATATATATATATATATATATATATATATATATATATATGTGTGTGTGTGTGTGTGTGTGTGTGTGTGTGTGTAAAATGAGGTTAAATGAGACACAGTACGTCATGACCTCCAATAGAAGACTAATCAGAAGACACAATACAGTGTTACAAGTACATCTACATACAGCAACTGATGGGCGTCTCATAAAAACGACTGTACTGCATCAAGCTTTGTAGAACCCGTTCTGGGAGATTGGCAGTGTAAGGGACAATGGCAGGAGATAAAGTAATAGATAAACATAGTATAGTTAACAATGGGAAGACAAACTTTCTCATGCTCTATCTTAGGGTGCACATGCAGGCATGAGGACATCCACACAGATAACAAGGAGACACACTGTCCCCTCATCTATCCTGAGAATCCACCCCCACCCCCGATTCACATTGTGAGAGAAATCTGGTGTAGATGGTGTAGAGCCCCTGTGCCCAGTTATGTGGAGCTTGCCAAAGATTCATGGGCATTACGTCCTTACACAAGAATCACTGTTTGAGTTGGGAATGATTAATATAATTTAGAGGCATAATAGGCTAAAACTAACTCAAATCTTTGAGTCTAGTTAATTAACCAGTTAGTGCTGGGTATTATGATACAGGCGTTTACCTGTGTGCTGAAAACATATTTTGAATGAATTGTTTTCGTTTTCTTCTCTTAAAATTTACCGCAAGGAGCGTTGGGTATTGTATTACTGTCAGTATGGCAACGAATATGATTTAATAGAACCGAATGTTATGATAGATATGACACTCAATTAAATCAGTACTGTTGTATAACACAATTGCCAGTAACTGGTATAGACTGGTATACCCCCTGTTATTACCTAAGTTCATTTAATTGTTTTATGTATTTTTGTTTGAGCGTTTAATCTGTTATTTTCTGGACAGCTGTGGGGGGAAAAAGAAAGTTACTTCAATGTCCATTTTAGTTACACAGCAGTATTTCAGTTCCTATGTTTGGGTTTCCTGAGGGACGAGTTTAAGGGGAACCTAGAGAGAGCGAGAGAGAGAGAGAGTAGAGCACGGAGGAGCTCGATTTGTGTCGTTGTACTGCCAGAGCCGTTTGGTTGACATAAACGCTAACGAGCTCTTTGTAACCCGACTCCCTTCCCATGCCTCCGAAGACGGTAACAAGGTTGTGTTCGGGAAACTTCACAACTCACACAAAAACCAACGTAACACTTTTACAAATTTAGGTAAGGTGTCCTTTACATCAGCCTATGTACATGTTTCAGATGAACGACTTAAGACATTACTGAAACCAATCTGAAGCACTTTTTGTCCCAACTCACTGTGACTACACTTACACATCTATGTATAGTACAATATATTCGATTTGAAATAGATTACATGTAACATGTAAACTTCATAGCTTTTTATAAACACATGCTGATTCCAAATGTTGTGCCTGCACACATTCCAAAAAAGTTAGGACATCGGTCTGCGTACACCTTTCCTCTTTACAGTGCTTAGTACTGTAATGCTTAATACTGTCTAGGACACCAATGGACTCTAACCAACTTTGTTCGGAAAGTAGAAAGTGGATCTGTTATAGTTATCGGCTTTTTAACGATATTGGTTCTTCATTGCAGTATTTTGCACACGGTTTAGTGGGAGACGGTTTGGTGATTGACCCAAATGCAGAGCGAAATGTTTTATAGCTTATTTAATTGACCCAATGTCAATACTGTCTTTACTGAATGAGGCTATGGTGCTTTTGCAACTTGACGAGGCTTTTCCTTTCCTCTTTGTTCTTTTCAGGACTTTTCTTTTACGTTCCTATCTTGTCGTTCTCCCTCCAAAAGGTGCCACGGTGAGCGGTGTTTGGTGTTTATTCCGTATCACACAGGCGCACGTGGTTAGCGTTGATTACCGCTGGGGCTTGGAGTCCTCTGCCGCGCTGCCAGGCGCCCTCTCAGACACAGTTCTGGAGTGCAGGCAGGCAAATACAGAGCCTGCACTTGTTGTAACATATGGCCTGACACCGTTGTGTTGTAATAAGCATGGACATACCTAAAGAAGATGTCATCTAAAAGGCAGAATATATAAAACATAATTATAAAATATCTGTAATGAAGTATTTACATAGGGATCTTTATACGTTAACTCCACCACATTTCAAACTCTAATATCTTACTTTAGTCATCTACATTATGGCCAAATCTGTCTTTCCTTTTGGCTCATGTGTGCATAAAAACATATCATGTCCAAACATGAGAAGCCTGAGTCAGCCCCCCAATCAGGGTACAGTGGTCAGTTTGGACAGCTGTTAGACACAGCTAGGTTCTCCTTCAGTGTTTTGTGCTTATGATCATTTGAACAGGCATCAGACTCATTAATGGCCTTCTATTAAAAGGCTGGTGGACTAAATGACACTAAGTGAGTCTTCTCACCTAAAATTGATTGATTAAGAGTGTTGTTCCAAAAATGATTATAGGACTTTAGTGCCATAATAAATCACACTACTTACTCTTCATACTTAAGTACATTTGAAGGTAAATACTTTAGTACTTTTACTCAAGTGGAGGTCCAAAGGGAGAAAGTTGACCTTGAATATTTTACTGTGGGTGTCTCTACTTTTACTCTAGTACATAGTTTGTGTACTTAGTCCACCACTGATGCGTGAATTAGGGGTGTTATAGGGCAGTATTAATGGGAGTTAATGGGAGTCACATATGAGCCAGTTACACACTTTATACCACGACAGACCTTGACTTTTTAACATTATGCCAGTAAAAGTTGTGGTGGTCATTTTCCTCTTTGGTCACGAGAACATAATTTCCATTTCCTTTATTTCCATACACAGTCTGGAAAGTTGACTTGTCAAACCACAACACCGGTTCAATGAGCACCATTCCATTCTAGATGAGCTTGGCAGCTCAAAGTGCTTGACAGACAGTCAACATCAGTAATAGCAAAAAAATATACATTTTAATGAGCTAAAAGCACAAACCCAATTTATAAATACCATGATGATGTAGTTTTAATTAAATGCTGAGTTAACGAGAATTTACCAGGGGAGTCTTAAAAGTATAGGCAAAAAACTGTAGACAGAGAACTGTTTACAATAGATAAGACATCATTTTGAACACAGTCAAACACCATCTTAAGGAATGAGGTAGGAACAGGATCAAGATCACATGTGGATGGACTTAATGTGTTTATAACAGTTTCTAATAAGATCCTGATAGCTGATAAAGGAGAATGACTTCATTACAGATGTAGGTGATTTGTCAGACAAGTTATTGGAAATGATTCCAGCTTGCTGAGCTATGCTCTGTCGTGTTCATACTATTTTATTTTGAAAATTGATTGCAGGTTTCAGAAGATACGTCCCAATAAGACACGTTATCAGGAACATTAGGATTAAATAGTCTGTTTATGGTATAGAAAAGGGCCATGGAATTATCTTTGTGTTTATTGATTGCACCAGGAAGGTTTCACTGTCTGGATATTTACATAGCATTGTCAGTGGAGATGCTCTTTTACAAAATCATAATGTACCTGCAGTTTAGTTTTCTTCTGTAAGTGCTCCAATTTGCAACAAGCTCTCTTAAGCTGGCGTACTTCATTATTTTTCCAAGGTTTTCTCTTTCATTTGACTGGTTGCGATGCTGTCAAGAGCTTCCCTTAATCTAGAATTTAGTTCAGAGACCAGACCATTACATGAGGAGTCCGTGTAAAAGTATGTTTTGTGGAGTTTTGTCTTTATTTCTACACTGATATGAAAGAATACACAGAGATGGTCTGACAGAAAGACATCAGATATGAGGGACACATTTGTATTTAACCCTTTAGTGATTACCAGACCCAGGATGTGACCTAGTTTGTGCATTACTGTCTGATGGGCTATCAGTGTGTGAGTTAAAATACCCAGAGAGGAGAATTTTATAGCAGCTTGTGGATACAATTGACGATAATTCTGCAATTTCAATTTCTGGTAAAAAAAAAAAAAAAAGAGTACTATCTGGCTAAGGAGGTCTATAGATTACAATCACTAACACTGTAGTGTCAGTAAAATGTTGATTGCAACATACTTGAAAACATAAATTCACCAACAGAGGTATTACAGTTAAAGTCACTATTATATACTATATTTCCAAATGTTTTTATCCACCCATTCAAATTGAATTCAGGTGTTCCAATCACTTCCATGGGCATATGTGTATAAAACAAAATCACCTGGGCATGCAGACTGCTTCTACACACATTTGTGAAAAAATGGGTCACTCTCAGGAGGTTCCATGATAGGATGCCACCTGTCCAGTTGTGAACTGTTCTTGTTACTAAATATTCCACAGTAAACTGTCAGTAGCATTGTAGCAAAGTGGAAGCGATTGGGAATGACAACTCAGCCATGAAGTAGTAGGCTATGTGAAATTTCACAGCAGGGTCAGCAGATGCTGAAGCGCATAGTCCTCAGTGGTCGGCAATTTTCTGCCGAGTCATTTGCTACAGACCTCAAAACTTCAAGTGGTCTTTAGATTTCTTAACAGTGTGTGGAGAGCTTCAGGGAATGGGTTTCTATAGCCGAGCAGCTACATCCAAGCCTTACATCACCAAAGCGCAATGCAAAGCATCAAATGCAGTGGTGTAAAGCATGCCGCCACTGGACTCTAGAGTAGTGGGGACATGTTCACTGGAGTGACTAATTACACTTCTCTGTCTGGCAATCCAATGGATGAGTTTGGGTTTAGCAGTTGCCAATAGAATGGTACTTGTCTGTATGCATTGTACCAAGTGTAAAGTTTGACTAAGGGGAAATTATGGTGTGAGTTGGTTTTCAGGAGTTGGGCTCAGCCACAAAGGAACTCTTAATCCTTCAGGATACCAAGAGATTTTGGACAATTTCTCCCAACTTTGTGAGAACATTCTGGGGATGACCACTATATGTTCCAACATGATTGCTCGCCAGTGCACAAAGCAGGGTCCATAAAGACATAGATGAGCATGTTTGGTGTGGAAGAACGTGACAGGCCTGCACCTCAACTGAATAGAACACCTTTGGGATGAATTAGAGCGGAAACTGCAGGTCAGGCCTTCTCATCCAACATCAGTGTCTGACCTCACAAATGTGCTTCTGGAAGAATGATGAAAACTTCCCATAAACACATTCCTAAACCTTGTGGAAAGCCTTTCCAGAGAAGTCGAAGCTGTTATAGCTGCAGAGGGTGGGTCGGCATCATATTAAACCCTATGGATTAAGAATGGGATGTCACTCAAGTTCATATGCATGTGAAAACAGACGAGCGAATACTTTTGGCAATATAGTGTATATGCAGGCCACTCCTTCTCCTCTCCTGCCCTGTCTTACAGTGTAAACAAATCTGTAGCTTCTAGTAAACTTCTGTACAATTTTTGACAGAAACATAAAATCAACCTTATCCTTTTTAATAAGATCTCTAATCAGAAGTGGTTTGTTATTTAGTGACCTAACATTAAGTAGGGCAAAGTTTAATTTTCTGCTCAATGCACTGCATGGGTGGGGTGGACCAGTTATTTCTAAGTGTAGAGGAATGAAGTTATTGTGGTTTTGACTGCGCAAGTGTCTAGTTTTTCTTTGAGTGTCTAATTTCACAGGGTTTGATGGCTCTAATGACATTATTGGAACTAATCTGGCGGTTTTGTGTTTTAACTGTCTCAGTATTGAATTTGTTAATACTAACATTAGTAACCTGTTCAGACAGTTTCAACTCACAGCTAGCAGACACTCTAGTATTACAAAGAAAGAGGGGAATGGTAGAAGCTGAAAAGGCATTGTCTGTCTCATTCTCACTTAAGAGCACTTACCTGCCTGCTGTAGATATTACTTACCTGTCCATTTTTGTACTTCAGTTATGTCCAGTCAGGCCTTTAAGAATGTCTCAATTCTCTCAGATAACATGATAGACCCATGACAACTTGGGTGTTGTCGATCCCTGCGGTAGAGAGCCAGTTACTCCCAGAAGTGTGTTTTTAAGCCACCAGTTTATGAGCCAGGCTTGGAGCCAGGTTTGGAGCCTTTGTAGTTGTTTTATTGTACAAAAACAGCTTATCCTTTAGTCCATTATGGGTTATTAGACATTTTAGCTGTATCCTACAACATTCAGTCAAACCTGTTACATGAGCATATTCACCCATATGAGTCATCTGGGATATTCACATGTTCAGCAGGAGGTCACATCATCCAAATTTCCTGGTGGTCATGAGATATTGCAAATCATATTGTGATACTGACTGAATGTCTTTAACGTCCATATGCCATTAGCATGAATGCCAGTTAACAACATGTTGGGCTTTTGCTAACGTTATGCTAAAATAAGCCTACTGTGTTACTTTTAGCTTTGTTAAGGTTGTTCCTAAGATGGCTTAACACATTTTCTAAAAGTTCAATGCATATTTTATTAGATTCAGTGTTGGAAAAAAAATGATACAACTGTAGAATTGATAGCACTGTCAACAGCAATTCCAGGCCTTTTCACCGGGGAACTAAGACATTGCTGTGCATCTGTTGATTTTGGTCCAGCACAACCAGCTGGTGAGAATGTTAACTGGTTGTTGGAGTCAGCAGTTTTCCATAGGCACGCCTTGTGCAACACATATGAACCACACTGAGTGCCCAGTCAAATGCCTGAACTGGCACACGCCTAGAAAATCAACAGTCTCCTGGACATCGTGAACGGGCCATTTGTCCTGAGTTCCCTGTTGAGTTAAAGTTGGAGAAATGCATGCTGCGGAACAGCATTCCATGGGGGGTTTCAAAGCCCCAGAAATACACTGCCTGCAGTCATGAACACTTGTAAGAAGCGTTAGTAGAAAACGAGAAACTTTTTTTGGACTTTGGAGAATATGAATCTCATTTATTGCATCACAACAATTAGGAAAAGTTCTGGGAAGCTACAGTGTTTGAGTAGCATGGATTTCATATTCTAAAAACTATAGAACATGTTATTTTCAGCTGGCTGTTTGAGAGTGTTTATGATGGCTTGTAGTGTATTTCGACAAGGGGTAAAGAGGTAAAATCCTTCGGAACCATACAATGTTTTTATGACTCTTTTTAATCTGTCACAAAAATCTATGGGACATAAATTAATTATAATTATAATTAAAAATTATAAAAAGTTTTTTTAGTCGCTGTTTAAACAAGACGAGCTTCCATTTGTGCCAGATGATTTCTCTTAATTGTTGGCTGGCAGAAAGATGATGTATTCAAACAGCTGATGACAATGTCTATGTATTTATATTTTCATCATATGCATTAACGTTGATCATTTGCTGTAAAATGATTATGTCTTTCCTTTCTTAACATGTACAGGAGAGAACAGCAGATTCTTAGCCTCTGTATACTCTAGTGGGCTTTTTTGTATCAATCACATTGTTTTGATAATCCAATTTTCCATATGTTCCACCAGGTGTCACTTGTGTTCTCTGTTTATGGGCTTATGCATCATTTTCACTGCCACCAGAGTGTGGCACTGCTGGTTTGTTCACAATGTGTACTGTGTTCACTTTATCATAGTGCACCATTACTTAAAATTTGGGGACAAATATTAAAGTAGATTTGACAAAATATGTGAATTCTCATAAGGTTTATATCCAGTTTATTTCAAAACAGCACAACAGTTTGTAAAATGTAAACACTGTAAAACTTTTGGTGATTGGTGTGTATACCTCTTTCCCCACCAATCAAATACCCTATAAGTTTTTTTTTTCTTAATATTATGAAAATACACTACAAAAGTGCTACTATGTTATATATAATTACATGGCATTAGGAAGAAAAAGTCAGAACCAATAGTGCGTTTTATTGTTTAGTTTATAGGTGTATTTATTTATTTATTCTAAATAAATAGTCTTATTTTATTTTCATCATGAACATCCAAAACCACAAGCTGTGAAAGTGGTGAATAGCCTCAGTATCTACAGGAAATCAGCTGTGTTCAAACACTGTAGTCAGGAAGACGACACCAGGTTGTTACCCATTGGCCAACATTCCCCTTACATGGAGCAAATTGTTTGGGAAGACTTAACCTAGGCCAAGAGAAGCAAATGTGTAAGAGTACAAAGTTCTTATTCTTAGTCTTATTTGGGCTGTGAAGAAATGTTTCCTGGACCAGAATCATGCACCTAAATGACCTCTATTTTTCACATTATGTTCCTGTTATGATAGCACACTGAAGTCTGTGTAGAAGTAGTTAAAACTGCTAGGACATACTGTCTTATTGTATAAATGTGGTCTGTATAATGGTCTGGAACTACTATGCATTCTTCTTAGATCATCATAATGCTGATTATGAATCAAACCTTGCAAGATGTCTTCTGATCATACTCTCAATGCCACTTTAGTTCAGTTAACAATGCTTTGCTGCACTGATTTAAACCACTGACAGCTCCTGTTTCTGGAGAACTAATAAATTAGCTAAAGATAGTTTGTCGAATAATACATTTTGAACCAGCAAATTAGCATGGACCGTCATATCAGATCATGATCAACAGCATACATTGAGTGTGTTATGTCAGGTTTGTTTTACTGGTGTCAGCTTGTTTCCTCCTGAAATGGTTATACTTTATAAATATTCTCGATGTACAAATAAAAACATTTTTTGATTTTTGCTTTTATGCCTCATTTGATCACATGAGCTGTTATTTATACTGTATGGAAATTTCTTGAAGGATGGACCAACAGAAATGGCCAAAACCTGCTTGGAAAGACGTCTGGTTCCATTGACTTCAATTCAAATTAAATGAGGTTTTAACCTTGTCTGGAAAGTTGCCATTTTGGAGATACCTGTTTTTTTAGGATAGCGGCAATATGTTGTACTGTGATTCATGGTACTACATTTTTCTAGTGATGAATGAAATGCTCTGTCTTCTAATAAATTCTAATAATGCCGTATGTGTTGCTAAGGTGGAGGCAGGCAGATGTTAACTCAGCAAAACAATTTTACATCCTTTTTTTTAATTGCCAAAGCAAACATATACAGTTCACTAAATAATGCAATCCTCTCCACAACCATATCACGTGTAACAGATGCACTAGCCCTATTATTAGTGGAGAAAGTAGGCTGCCTTTGTAGGAAACCTGCTATTATTCATACACAATTTTCTGTTTAAATGTATTAGTAAATGGCTAAAATGTATTGTTCTGTACTAAACAAACAAGAATGTGATTTCCATTCTAGCAAAATGTGTTCCATTTATATGACAATGAAAGTGAAATCTGTGTTACATGTAAAGAGGAACACTATGGTTGAAACTGAAATGACATACACACACTGGACACATTATTAGTCGCGTCTACCATGTATTCACACTCACTGCCCATTTTATCTAGGCCACTTATTAGACAATATGCTGTGCTCTACCGTGTGACAATTGCAAATTTCAGTCCATCTGTTTCACTGTATAAATGTTGTTTTTTTTGTTTGCTCCTTTATATGTATATATATATATATATATATATATATATATATATATATATATATATATATATATATATATATATATATATATATATATATATATATATATATATATATATATAATATATATATATATATATATATATATATATATGTATAAATATATATATATATAAATATATAATATGCAGCTATGCAGAAAAATAGCAGTATTACAATGACTAACAAATAATTTACAGCTGGATTCTGGATTGCAATCTGCAATTGTAGAACTTACATAGGACCTATATGGAAACGGATTTGGTAAAATGAACAACTAATTAATTCAATTAAGTAGTGGAACTGTGACATGAAGAACTTTAATAAATAAGATTAGTGGCTATATACACAAATACGTACAGTAGTATACAGTATATCAAGTGTAATGAACAGTCTTCATATGCATTAAACTTAAAATTCAATTAACTGTTTGTTACATATGCGTCTAATTTACTGACTACTTATAGACCTGAGCTACATAAATATATTTGGCTGAATGTCCTGAAAGCAGTGTTGCTATGATCATAAACAAGAACCTACCAGCTTTACAAAATGACCTCTTTTCAAAGCAGTAATCTACAATGATCTTCAGCATTTTAGTACAGCAGAAAAAAACATTGATCAGAGCAGAAATGTGTCTAGGCACCAACAGAAAACACTAGGTGTCAGGCTTTGTTCGCATCAAAAGAGAAATGTATTGGCTTTTGCTCTCCCACCTCTGTGCTGGTTTTGCATGATGGAGCTAATGTTTACGGAACTGGAAGGGTATGCTACACATGTATTTAATTACCTGATGTAGATAAAAATGTAGATGAAAAACTGAATAAATAACAAAACATCATTATGAACTTGACATTCCACCAATCAGTACAATGTTTTAAACGTTTTTGAAGCAATATATTAAATTAGTGATTAAATTAGTCTAGACTTTTTACTACCTTGGCATTGGAGTTAACCACAGTGTCAACTAACAAGAAGAAAGATCCTTACCACATGGAATAAAGATTAACAATTATCATGGAATATATTCTAAAAACCCTACTTTTACCAAACATGAATACTTTGGAGTGGCCTACCACTTGTGAAAAGCAGACTAGATAGATTACCATATATATACTTTTTAACAAAGAAAAGAAGTGTCTCTGATAAATGGAGGGAACGGTTTAGTCTGTTTTATTCCTCCTCTGGGCAGCCCAGCAATTCGGCTCTCATAGTGATGCGTCCATACCAGGACCATGGAACGATCCGGACATACCGAGCGTAGATTGGAGGATCTATCACATTCTTTCTGTGTGTTTCATTGTCAAAATTGCCTTGGAAGATCTGCCAACAACACATAGA
This sequence comes from Prochilodus magdalenae, assembly GCA_024036415.1. Classification (NCBI taxonomy): domain Eukaryota; kingdom Metazoa; phylum Chordata; class Actinopteri; order Characiformes; family Prochilodontidae; genus Prochilodus; species Prochilodus magdalenae. Next base: position 609,482 of record JAMWET010003618.1, on the reverse strand, counting down.
CTGAATCAGTAACAGTAATTGGAGTGTGAGAGTTAACTGAAAGGTCCAGCACAACAACACATTTCTATTATAGTTAGTGAAAAGAGTATAGTTATGTGAACGAGTGTTTAAACCATCATACTCCAGCACCAATCATTTCTACATAATTTCTACAAACATTCTATAAAAATATAACTTACATTTTTCTGATAATTTTTTCACAGATGCATTTAATATTTTAATTATCAATCAGATATTAATAGTATTACAAAAAGAAATGTTCAGTAAGTAGATTTACATGTTTCCTCCAGTGTCTGACCTTGTCAGATTACATTAACACCCTCTCAAGAACAGCATCCCCCACTCAGTGACCTGTGTGTGTGTGTGTGTGAGTGTGTGAGTGTGTGAGTGTGTGCGTGCGTGCGTGCGTACGTGTGTACGTGTGTGTGTATATTAATGTAGATCTACTGAGGTTGACATATCTGGAGTAAGCACTGTGGTCAAGGGGGGAAGAAAACAAGAATATCCAGTTTGCATGTAACCATACAAATTCAAGTACATGACCTTTACCAAAAAGCTGCAGACACAGTAGTTCAGCCTCCTTTCATAAAGCATCAGCAATCTAGTTAAGAGGCCACAGAGCAGGACAATGCGTATACATGATGCATTTAAAATGAGTGCTTCCTTCTTTCAGTCCATTTCAGTCACTTCTCTTTTATACAATACATATTTTTTAAATATGCTGTAGTCATTACATAAAGGCTATCTACAGAAATAAAATGTGTAGTCTATGGAATAGTAAGTGTACTAAATAAACAGTCAAGCATTTAATTTGCAATTCAGGAATTATTAACGTTATAAGTAGCTTTCCAAAAGCACTGCTGCTAAACCTTAACCAGGTATTACAAAACTGATCATCACTGCAATGTTGTTGTTGCAGTGTGAGCCCCTGATCTTTAATCCTTAATATGTAGCACTTTAACAGTGCTCTATTGGTATTGTACATTTAAGTGTTTTCCAGTTTTCTGCATACCTCATTTAACTCTCTACACTGCTATCCTGCTGACCACAATAGAACCACCAGCATCTGGCACTGATTCTGAACTCCTATATATCGCTTTAACAGACAACCAATGAGATGGCTGTAAGTTTACATTTACTACCTCATGAATTAATCAGAATGTTTCTGAAAGATGTTTCAAGCTCCGTTATTGTATCTTGTCATACAGTCTCATTACCCATGTCTTTCTCTCTTCATTTGGGATCGATTTGAGGAGGATGGGTTCCTCACTTAAGCCTGGGTTCCAGTCTGAGTTTTTCCTGGCCACTGTCTACTCTGAGTTGCTCAAGGGGTTCCTTAGGTCCATACATGGACTCTTTTGTTTTTCTTTTCCTTACATAAACTGCCTTTCTGTAAAGCTGCTTTGAGACGACATAAGTTGTGAAAAGTGCTATACAAATAGATGTTGACAGATTGATTAAAAGTTTTTTGTGTCTAACCTTAAAAATTATGTCAGTTTGTTACAAGCACATGAATTAGGTTCGTTTAACCTAAAAAAAGATTCTTTCAAACAAAGTATTTTTTGAGTTGAATAAAACTTATTTTTATTGCTTGTAACAAACTGAAGGAATTTTGCTGGGCTGCACTTTTTACAGTAAATATCCATTTGTTAATGACAGCCGTAAATGAGATCTAGATTGTATTCTTGCATATCTCAGTCTACTACATACTGTACCATTATGATGACAAACAGATCTTACCTTATCCTTTTGTTGTTTTTCATCCTGGTATATATGCCACTTTTCACCATCACTACTGTATGCCAACTTGTAGGAACCCACAAACTGCACATGTCCAAAATCTTTTGCTCCTTGGGTGATGATTCCTGTGACTTTGGTGGGAAGCAGTAGGTCCACCTAGTGGTGATGCAAAATATTACCTTACCAAGCACAGTTGACTTATCATAGCTTTAAATAGAATGCATGCACAGAAGATATAGAAAAATAATGAGGCCATGTTTTATCATTCCTAGTATAGTGTGCAGTACATGGTTGGTGGTACAAGAGAGACAGCATGCATACGTAACAACAACAAGAATGTATGTGTGCCTAAAGTGATCTGCTACTGACTTTGTTAAAGTGACTCCTAGCCTATTATCTGCTGAATGCAGCTGGCATTAAAATGCCCTTCACAGTAGAAAGAAGCTGAACAGCAGGACATAGACTACAGTGTAACCCTCTTCAATGCAGATACAGTCCTCAGAGGACCTGAATAAATCAGGGGCACAGAAGTCTTTTGAGTGCTGGTGTACTTTGTTGTCTATATTTGATAGTCATAGACAGTTGGGAGCATTTCAAAGTTCATTTGACAGCTCATTCAAACAATCTCAGCTGCATTCATCATGTTAGACTTGGTTTGCTTCAAGGCCTATGGATTGAGTGAATCCCTGTGTGAGTTTATATATGTATTCAGTTTCACTTGCCCTCCTTCTCTGAATCAATCTTTTATGAGAGCTTGACCAGTGCTGCCAAGACCAGCTGGCTTCATAAACATTCACAACAGCTCTGTGATGTCAAAGAGGCTGTTCTTTTTATCCAGCATGCAGTGTATTGTATATTGGCTTGAATTTGTAAGCGTAATTGCCGACAAATAAAAATACTTTTTAGGTAAATATGCAGAACAGAAAGATATGACCATATGACATAAGGGTGTACATCTACATAATGACATATTAACAAAGTATGCAAGTATTACAGAACCTAGAACTGACAAATATGTGACACTAGCTTACCCTAACGTTTCCATGCACATTTAATATGTAGCACCTTAACCGCCTTAGTGCTCTATGGGTATTGTACATTTAAGTGTTTTACAGTTTTCTGCATACCTCATTTAACTCACTACACTGCTATCCTGTTGACCACAATAAAGCCACCAGCATCTGGCACTGATTATGAACACCTATCTCTCACTTTAACAGACAGCCAATGAGATTAGATTAGATTAGATTAGATTAGATTTAAACATCAATGAGATGTTTGATGGTTTACATTTACTACATCATGGATTAATCAGAATGTTTCTGAAAGATGTTTCATGCTCTGTTGTTGTATCTTGTCATACAGTTACATTAGCTCTGTCTTTCTCTCTTCATCTGGGGTCGATCTGAGGAGGATGGGTTCCTCACTTAAGCCTGGGTTCCTATAGCCTACTCGTAAGGGAGTTTTTCCTTGCCACTGTCTACTCTGGCTTGCTCAAGGGGTTTTGCCATTGATACATTAATCATGAATGGCTCAGATGCTGTCCTAGGACTATCAAGATATGACATTGGTCAGCCTAAGCTTACAGTGGCTGAAGCATATAAAGTGACTTGTATAATGCCACACATGTTATGACAGCTTTATTACAATTAAAACAAATATGAGTGGCAGAAGACAAACGGGCTGTAAGTTCTCATTTTGTCAGACATAGACATGAGATGCACCACAAAGCACATTTCACATAGTAGCTAGGTCACAATATGGTGATGGGTATTTCATCAGGACTGTAAATAGACTGTCAGAAACAGTGTACACATTCAGTCGGGCTGTAATGTGCATGCACACATAAGTAATAGCAGGCTGTAGGCATGAGTACTTTGTCTAGTTTTGTGTACAGTCTTTTATTTACCTGTAGCCACTGTGACTGGTCATTATGGGCAGATGTCCATGCATTAAACTTGCCCTGCTTGTCTAGCCTGGCTTTGCTGGGCTCCCACGAGAACATGCCCACGTTAAGAGTTTGGAAGACACTGGAAGAGCTGATTTGATAATCCTGGATGTACCCTGTCTTCATCCCCATTGGCTCTGAGCATCCTGTAACCAAAAAGAACTTAATAGTAACATTTTCCAAATAATGTATGCTAATACTGAAAAAATAAATCTGATCACGTCATGAGAAAAACATCCAAATAAAACAAACTAACAAACAGCAACTATTTTGTACCACATAGTGTGAACTTGGTTACTATAATTGTTTATAGTTAAAGCAAAAAATAGACCTGTGAGCTCACAGCCGAGTAGTTCCATACGCAGAGTGCAGTGCTTTCTGCACGTTTGTGGATACATGCGAATATATTGTGCTTCAATTGGAGGGCTGAAGGTATTCGCAGAGGGCATGTTGTTATCAGTGTTTCCAGTGAAAATCTAGAGAAAGTATCATGCACAAATTAGATGAAGCTGTACACAGTCTGTATTATTTAAGACCAAGTAATTACACTCATTGTCAAAAGAGTAGTTGCACCCAGAAAGAAGTGTGGGATTGCAGTACAATTGGGAGAGAAGATAAAGATTAGCAGGAACGATAAATTATGATATACTATGATAGACTAATATGGGCAATTTAAAACATGCATATGTCTCATTATGGAGTTCTAATGGTTTGCTGCAACAATCCATCCTATGTAGTTTAAATATTCTTAAACAGTTCCTGCAGATGTTGTGGTAGGGGTGGAGGTGACACCAGGCCTTTTAGACATGTGATGCATGACAACAAAACCAAGTGTCTTGACCCTGACCATGGTGCCTCTAGACATACATTTGTTGGTCATCTCCACCAATACATAAGCAGGGGTAAGACCTGTTGTCATTCTGAGCCACTCCATGATGGCATGTGACCATTGCAGTCTCTGGCAACATTGTTGTGGTGTTAATGGCAGTTGACGTAATGGTCTGCGTTCATGTAGTCTTGCGATGTGCACTAACATAATGACTCATGAAGGGCAATACTGATTGCTGAATGTCTGAAATCGTGGCTGTTGTGCACAGCAATAAGACCCATCATTGCTAACTTGTCTGACTTGTTCAGTTCCTTTTTACAGTCTTTCTATGTAGAACTCAAATGAAGAAACCCTAGGCTAATCCACGCTAATATAATATTCATGGCAGAAAAAAAAAATTAGTGTAGGAAAAAAAACAGAATTTAAAGGGTGAAGTACTTTAGCAGACAGTTTTTAATTTAGAAAATGTTCCTCAGGCTATCTCAGCTCATCTAGGACAAGCGCAGCAGTCAGATGTACCGTGTCCTCATCAGTGTCCTTGACTTTAAACATGTTCCAGGTTTTTCCGTCATCACTGTAGGCCACTTTGTATGACTTCACGTACTCAGGACTCCCAATATGTTTTGCACCCTGTGTTATCAGTCCAGTCACTCTCATTCGTCTCTGCAGATTTATCTGTAATGGGATGAATGAGAAGTAAGAAATGAGGAACAGATTCTATATTAATAATTAGGTAATAATTATATGTATGTATAGCATATAGCCTATGCATACCAATGTCTATGACTGTAGGGTGTTTGAAAGTCACAACAATGCTTATATTACCTACTTTATCATAAAGCTGATTTGATACAAAACATGTGACACTATTGTGTCTTACACCCTACAAGCTTGATTATGCCATCTTCTTATTTCTCTAAACTGCAGCAACACACCCAGGATGACCAAGCACAGGAACACTGCTGTAGTGTTTTTCAAAACTGGCAGCAGTGTGAATCCATCACTTAAATCATTATAGTTTTCTCAGAATGTTGCTGACTACAATGTTCTTAGAGCCACTCTTATAAGGAGGTAATTCAGGAATGCTTTGATGCATTTCTTATGAAATTTGAATCATGCAATGCTTACATGTGCCTAATTTACAACGCAACAACTCTTTGAATCTAAACCAATTAGGTGGAATTATGTAAGGTTAGATGATGTCCTCCAGTTTCGGCATGACTGTGCCCCTGTGCCAACACAAGGTCCCTAAGGACAAGGTTGGATGAGCCTGCGCATAGCCTCAACCCAACTGAACACCTATGGGATGAATTGGAATGTCAGTTGGGAGCCAAACCTTTTCAACCAACTTTAGTACCTGAACATCACAATCAATCAATACTTAGGGTGCAACTGAGGCACAGGTAAGTAAACACCTTAACCTAACCTGTGTAACTACATTACACAGCAGTTACTCATGGATATTAGCCAGTGGACATTATAATGTGATTTGACTGTGTATAACGGAAACCTAACATAAGGGATCATTCTAAGCTTAAGTTTCTACTCATTATGTCAGTGGATACATGGTAACGGTGGCTTGGAAAGTAAAATAAACCAGACATATGTTGCTGTCAGAGAGTGTCCCGAGACTACTTTTGACCACTGTGTATTGCCACTTACTGAAGAAAAACAAGCATCTCTAAAATTGCAACTTTACAGGAGAAGACAAAAACCTCATTTAATTTTGTTGTCAATGGAACCAGACCAAGCAATTTTGGGCCATTTCTTCTTCGGTCCATTCCTCATAAAATTTGTAAATGGCAGCTACTGTGCTCAAAGGATGCATAAAAGTAAAAATCGACAAAAATGGAAGATACATGTTTTTCTTTGAAGAGCAACAATATACATATATCTATCTTGTATCTTAATAGTTATATTGACAAGGTAACTGAGAAGTTATGTGTTTATAAGCTTTTATGCACATCTACAGCTATGTGACTGAAAAAGTGACACAAACATAAATCTGACACAAAATCTACTGTACTAGTTTGCTAATGTCAATTTGGACACCAAACGCTTTTCCCATGATGCCGTGATACACAAACAAACAAGCAAACACAAAAAAAAAATATTAATTCTCCAGATGCAGACATATTACCTGAAGCCATGGTGAGGGATCGTTCTCTGCAGCACTCCAGGCATTAACAAGGCCTTTCTTGTTGAGCCGAGCAAAGTAAGGGTACCATTTCTGCAGGCCGAATAGGGCACGATGTGTGGAAGAGCCTGTTATCTGCTGGTTCGAGATGATTCCACCTTCCATTCCTAACGGCCCAGAGCACTCTGAGAAGACACAGACAAACTGCTGTAACTACAAAAATGTTTCTGTTAATGAATTTGTCTGGTGTGCTAAACTTGATGAACTACAAATACCACATATGCAGCATTCCTTGGTCTCAAGTGGTAAGATAACAGCATCTTCATTTCTGCTCTCGCACGTCCCTGCCACTGACACTGTGTCAGCCTCTGAAATGCAGTCCTTGGCTGGCTTGTCATCAAAGATGTCAGGGAGGCTTGAACCCTTTGACACGGTGTCTTTGGTCTCATCGATGGATATCGTATCCCTGCTTTCGCTCACAGAGACACTATCTTCGCTTTCAAATGTTAAAATGTCCTCCTTTGATTCATTTCCGTCATCAGTTCTTGAATCTACAGAGCAGGTATCTGCTCTCCTGAGATGTGGAGAAAGTAAAAGCGGGGTGCTTGAGCCATCTCCCCCAGTAGATCGCACCGACCTTTCCAACGGAGATTCGAATAGGAATTTCAGGCTGTTCAAACTAACTCTTAGTGAGCTCTTGCTACTGTGTTTGGACAGCATGGTCACAGCTAACACCAGAGTTTGCAACTTTATATAAAGTCCTTAGAGAAAAAAACAAGCTTAAAAGAAAGAGCATGACACTAATTGTCACCTAATTCAGTTAGTTCATAGCCGCATTTTAGCTTCAACTGGGACACAAACGTGTCATTGCACATTTTTCCCAGAAAAAGTTCCATAAGAACACTCGCTGCTTTTTATTTGGGACTGAGTGTTAAGTAAATTTGTAACTAACCTTTCCTTAAGTGATTCGCTTTAATTGTATTATAGTGTCTTGACGAAGGAGAAGTACCAGAAGAGGCCATGATTTTGTTTTTAAGTTGTGTAAGAAATCTTATTATCATATGTAACACCAGAAGAAAAAAGCACGTACACTCCATGGGGCCAAACCCAAACTCATCCACCTTGAAGTTCTTTAAAGTGCTGTACCATTTCCTGAGGCAGGGTGCACTCTCCCAAGTCCTTGCCAATTTGTAGGACCCCATGTTTTCTGCTAAAGGTAATGCTGTTTATTAACATCAGCAGAAAAGGCACATAAAGGTTCTGCTTGATGTATGTATCCTTCATTCAGTGGTGAACAACTCCTACACAAAAGAACCTACCGTCAGACAAAATAAACAACTACACACAGACACGTTTCAAACTAAAGATCGGCCAGATCAACATCACATCATCACATACTACCCCCTCCTGCCCCAAATGTGGCCCTTACCTACTGGCCCGCCTCACTCGTTGGACCTGTTTTGAAGCTTCTTTTTGTCTGCAGTTTGTTCCAATATTGGACTGTTCCAGTGCAAGATCTACGCAAGGTTCCAGTGCTGGCTTCAAGTAAATGTCCGCAGTGCCGGCTCCATACAGGGCTCTTGTGGCAGATCCACATCCTGTTCCAGTGCAAGCCTCCCTGTCTTCTGACCTACAAGCTAACCCAATGGCTTCCCTGTTAACTCATTGGCTTCTCTGCTGATGTACCATCCCTCCTGTCATGCCATTGGCATAAGTCTCCCGCTCACTGGGACAGTTCTGTTCTTGTTCCCCAGGCCGCTCCTGTTCTTGCTGGTCCCCATGCCGCTCCTGTTTCTGTTCCCCAGACCACTTCTATTCCTGTGTCTGCACCATCCAGGGCTCTAGTTCCAGTCCTCCGGGCTACTCCGGTATTGGTCCCCCATGCCGCCCCTGTTCCAGGGTTTCTGTGCTGATCCGGTGCCAGCTTCCGGAGCTCCTGCTCCTCCTGCAGTGCTCCCCTGTGCAGCTCTTGTTCCGACTCCATCCTGATCTGTTGTACTCTACTACTATTGCATCCTATTGATAGAAGCCATCTTTAATAATTGATGACATGAATAAAAGCCAAACGGAAACATCCTGCCTTTGGTTCTGAGATTATGATGTGTGCATATTTACTCTGTACTATGATCTGGTTTTGTTAGTCTGTTGATAAATCTGCTTCTAGTGCTATTTTTTAAATCTATTCATATATAATATACATATAAAATGATAATACACTCATCATCATCAAAAAAAAATGTTTCCAAATTGCAATGCTATTTGGAAAGCAGATAAACTTAAACCATTTGCATGTCTCAAAATGTCAAACACACCCAATAAGTTTCCTTTCTAGTTGGTGATACCTTCTGGGTGCAACTATTTCTGCAAAAATTTGTTTTGTTGATAAATGTATGAATTAATTTATATGTAACATACAAACATACTCTTTGTGCTAAAAGTACTTGGACACCTAACTATGATTTCTACTTTACTGCACATCCCAATTCTATAGATGGATTTACACCTCCCTTCCTCCTTTCCTTCAGGCTATAACAATCTTTACTTCTCTGGGAAGGCTTCCCACAAGTGTGTCTATGGGAATTTGACCCTTTTCCATCAAAAAGAACATTTGTGAGGTCAGGGTTTAAGATGGCCACTGTAGGTCCTCTACACCAAACTTGTCAAAAGTCCTTGAAGGCCGCACTGTCATTCTTAAACAAGTCATGGCCTTTCCTAAGCTGTTGCCAAAATGCTGGATGCATGCCAGTAAACAATTATTTGTCCATGGACATCTAAAACGTGTTTCAATATAGTCAGATATGTGATTTCAATGTTGTTTCAACAGTTTA
>JAMWET010003617.1:0-22500 GCA_024036415.1 Prochilodus magdalenae | reverse complement strand
TGGACTTTTGTCTGTTTCTGTTGGATCCTGTTGAGAACTGCTTGTTGACCTGTTGTTTAAACGCTGTGTTAATTCATATCATGGTTAAACTGATCCGAGGCTGCACTTTTTGGCCATCTTTTTTTGTTTTTTTTTTACCGCTTTTTTGCAGAATTTGGATTGTTTTTTGGTTGGAAACAATAGAAGAAATCTGGCAACCCTGATCAGTGCTACTACAGAAAGATAGTTACCAGTCCACCAATGCTGGAGTAGCCCGGCAAATTTCGCACATGACATGGGGAATAGAGGAAAACATAATTCCCACTTATTCCTGGAGGTTTTAATTGACCCCAAGGATAAAAGTATAGTAATAATCCATCCCAGATGTGTTATAAGCAGTGGATCATGTTGCCATGGAGATTTTGGGTTAGCACTGTAAACCAGTATAAACCAGTATAACATCGCTGTCCAAAGAAAAACAAGAATCTCCAAAATGACAACTCTACAGGAGAGGGCAAAAACCTGGATGAATTTGAATGTAAGTCAATGGAACCAGACATCTTCCCAACCATGTTTCGGATATTCTTGGTTATTCCATTCATCGTGAAACGCCCACCCAATGAAAACAGCGGCTCGTGTGATCAGATGATACCTAAAAATAAATATCGGCCAAATTGGAGAGTTTTAATTGGACAGCGACAATAAACCAGTTCTCTCTGTTTCTCTCCCAGGTTTCCCTCTAACTCACAGTCAGGCGGAGGTCAAGGTTCAGGTCAGGGATCTGGGGGTCATTACAGAGAAGATGGAGATGATGACCTCTATCAGTAGTCTGGCTGACTGAGACATCACAGGAAGCTCCGACCGGATACACACTACGATAAATAGGTTTATGAAACTTTATAGCTCCTTATGAACTTTAGAGAACAGCTGAATGCTTTATTCCTTTATTCCAATTATTAAGCATGTGTCAATAAGTCATAGTGTGCATATAGTATGTATATACATATACATATATACATATATACATATATATATATACATATATATACATACACACACATGGTAATCATAAGTACTTACGGCACGTGTCCACTTGCACTTTCTTTTGACGCATTCCGGGTCAGATCTCTCTGCTCCGCCCATGTGGGCGTGTCTGGATCGATTCTGTATGTAAATAAAGGAACGCATTAGCGCATTAATGTCCCATGATGCTAAGCTTCTAAGCTTTGAGCCAACTGGCATATCATGTAGGCTGGTTAGCGGTCCAGCCAGTTAGCTTACATTTCCAGAACTGCCAACAGTTCAAATCTCTACCAGTAGAGTTACTCATTCACACCCACCCGAGACCCCCAACAAACTCCACAGCTTTCAGTTTACTAGAGGCCTGTTCTGTGTGTGATGCTCATGAGATGTACCAACCTACTCTTGCCTGATTGGCTGGACGCAGAGCGCACAAAGTCGCACAGCGAGGCAACGCTCAGCGCTCGCATGCAGCCTCTCTCTGTATTGAAATATATAGGATGCAACGAGGCGAAAGTCAAGTGGACACGTACCGCTATTGGCCTTCTGTGGTGCTGTCAGCACATCTGTGGGTGGTATTATCAGACGCTGGTGGGCTTAACTACGAGTGCCTGTTTTTAACAGCTTTGAAAGGTTTTCACTGTGTTTTATTGTCTGCTGTGATGCTATTTTGTATTTTGTGTGCTATGGATATTCAATAAAACACTGGCAACTACTTTGACTGCTTCTGTGAATTAGCTTAGCGTACCAAGGCTAATATCCTGATAGCAACACAAATGCAGTCTTAGGCAGCCATTAAAACTGTTTAGTACTATTCAGTTCCTTCAGCAGCAGCTGAGTTGACCTAATGAACTGATCTGGTAAACTAGGACCTGGCTAGTACGTGCCAATTCCAGTGACGGACAGTAAGGAAGTAAATGTAACTGGTTACTGTACTTGAGCTGATGAAGAGTCCTGTTCCAGAAATGATAATAGGACATTAGAGGCGTAATAAACCATACTCCTGTTACTCTCCATACTTAAGTACATCTGAAGATAAATACTTTAGTACTGGTACTCTCCATTCTTAAGTACATCTCTGAAGATAAATACTTTTAGCACTTTACTCTCCCATACTTCATAACATCTGAAGATAAATACTTTAGGTACTCTCCATACTTAAGTACATCTGAAGGTACATACTTTAGTACTGGTACTCTCCATACTTAAGTACATCTGAAGGTACATACTTTAGTACTGTTCCTCTCCATACTTAAGTACTTAAGGTACATACTGAACTGGTACTCTCCATACTTAAGGTTTAGTACTGTACTGGTACTCTCCATACTTAAGTACATCTGAAGGTACATACTTTAGTACTGTTCCTCTCCATACTTCAGTACATCTGAAGGTACATACTTTAGTACTGGTACTCTCCATACTTAAGTACATCTGAAGGTACATACTTTAGTACTGTTCCTCTCCATACTCTAGTACATCTGAAGGTACATACTTTAGTACTGTTACTCTCCATACTTAAGTACATCTGAAGGTACATACTTTAGTACTGTTACTCTCTATACTTAAGTACATCTGAAGGTACATACTTTAGTACTGTTACTCTCCATACTTCAGTACATCTAAAGGTACATACTTTAGTACTGTTACTCTCCATTCTTAAGTACATCTGAAGGTATACTTTATACTCTCCATACTTAAATACTGTTACTTTACTCTGGTTACTCCATACTTAAGTACACTGAAGGTACATACTTTAGTACTGGTACTCTCCATACTTAAGCACATCTGAAGGTACATACTTTAGTACTGTTACTCTCCATACTTAAGTACATCTGAACATGGGATGAGCTCCATGAGATGGAAGTATCTGTCTACAGGACCACTGTAAGCTTGGTAAGTGGTTCGTGTAGCACAGCGGATAACACCACTTCCCATCAGGGAGGCACCACCACATGTGGGAGACTTGGGTTTGAATCCCGGTCTGGCTGACTATGGTGTGCTACACCAATAAGAATCCCTGGGCAAGACTCCTAACACTACATTGGCCTACCTGTAATATGATTAACCTTGTACGTCGCTCTGGATAAGAGCGTCAGCTAAACACCGTAAACGTAAACTGTACAGTCCACAGGGCTTTATGGAAAAGTGGCTTGACCGAAATTTAAAATGACGTTTCACAATCAGCTAACTTCAAACCCAATTGAGACATAATATTGGTTCCAAGAAAACATTAGATGGACAAATCCATAATCAGTAAAAAAAAAAAAAAAAAAAACTGTTACGGCAAGCAATCAATCTGTGGGCAGAAGGAAGGAAACACCCTGGACAGGTGATTGATTGCTTGCTTGCCGTAACAGGTTAATCACAATTTAGTTTATCCAACTACCCTTTAACCTTTTGTTCTCTTCAGGTTGTTTTCTATTCATTTTAATTTGATTAAAGATGATTAAAACATTTCTCATCTTTTCCTTCTGCTGTAGCAAAGTTTAATATCAGCTTAAAGATATGAAAGGGTTTGGAGGCCTACCATGAGCTGTATTCCCAGAGAAAGCTTCCCCCAGTAGGGGGCAGTACCGCGCCATGCGGCGTTCAGTCCCTCAGTGAAACTTGGCCGAGGAAGACGCCATGGCTGTGTTCCAATATGCGCACGAGGGTTCCACAGCGCAGGTCACTCATTTTACTACGTCACGAATCTGACGTATTAACAGTGAAGTCATTTGTCATTTATTCTCTAAAGCCATTATGTCGAATATTCAAAATAAATAAATACATGATAAATATAAATCATTATTTCCGGTAATAATAATGTGATGATAACGTGCAGTATTTTAACACGACACGTTAAAATAACCTCGATAAAAACGTTTCAGACTGTAAACGAAGTCTTTTGACATAACAAGTCCAAATGTTGACACACATTGTTCCAGGAGCTAAAGACTCAAACAGGCTTTTAGAAATAGCTAGGGTCCCTCGTTATAGTGTACTAGCTAGTGTACACTAGAGATCGGAACACAGCCGAGGGCACTTCCTGTCCCAGCCGGAAACGAGCAGAGGGTTTGGAGGTGACCGAATGGCCGTGTGCAGGACTGAACTGTTTACTTCATAAATAAAGGAACTGAGGTACAACTATCTCGAGTAGTCAGTGGTCGGTCAGTCGCCATGGGGTCTCACCTGGTGCGGAGCTACATCACGGAGAGGGACACGGCCCCGGACCCGCGGAAACCCTTCCAGAACGAGCCGGAGTTCGGCTTCGGGGAGCGGAAAGAGAGAGGTGAGCACAGACCCCTTCCTAAACACCCCTCCAGCGTTCAGACATTCAGCTCGGGGCTCTTACAGGAAGCCTGAGAGTCAGGGGGCCGAATCTGACCTGCGTCTCACTCGAACTCTCCGGTCCACCTTAAATAGCGCAGCAGCAGTGCCCTGCTGTACATGCGCCAGGACGGAGCTGGTGCAGCGTTTAAGGTGGACCGCCGAGTTCGAGTAGGAAGCTAGTTTCTCAAGTCTGATTGTCTGACAGCTTCACAGACTGAGGCCAGAGTCTCGAGCTAGCTTGGTAGGAAAGCTCATATGAGAGAAAATCAAATTATTAGACCAACAAATTGGACATAATGTCTCCAGCACATCAGAAATCCAATATTAGAGAGAAATCTGGTGGTTTAATATCTGGTGTAGTATTCAGGAGGAGCTGCAGTCAACCTTCTGCTTGATTGGTTGAATAATAGGTTGATTTCTGATTTTCGTGTCAGATTTTTAAATGTGTTAAGTTTCTATATACAGTGAGGTCCAGGCCTGTTTAGGATAAGAAGACTTGGCTATGCCCTTTTCCTGGCTTGAGCCTTGAGCACCAGACCAACAGTTCATAATGGCTGTGTTCATGTATACAGTAGATGGGTTGTTTCTGATTGGTGTAACTCGTCTACAGGTGGTTCACAAGCTACTAGCATGGGCATAACAGGTGCTGATATCAGCTTCAGCTTACTGTTGGGTCACGGTAATATAGTCGATGATGTAGAGTGTCGTAAAGATTGCAGCTCTTGCTGATTGATCTGTAATTTCAGTATAAAACAGTGATTTTTTTTTTAAATTCTAAATCCCCCCTGGTTAAAATGTAAGGTACTGTTTTTTTTTTTAAGTGTAATTGAAAGAAATTGCCAATTGAAAATCTATAAGAGTCTTGAATTGTGATTTCCTTATAAGAACGATTCATCTTTCAGCCCTCAAAGTCAGCTCAAGTTAACTTCTGAATAACAGAGAGAGCCATTTAAAGGCTGGTTTTACTCAGAAATCTGTCAAATAAAAAGGTTATGAATAAACTGTCTAATGTGTGGGACACATTTTTATTTCATGTTCCTCTCTCATCTCATGATAATGTAGAAAAGGATTTGGTACTAATGGTGGAGGGGTATGTGCAGGGTGTAATAAGGCTAAGTAGTCCCCAAAGTAGTCCCCAAAGTAGTCCCCAAAGTAGTCCCCAAAGTAGTGCCCAAAGTAGTGCCCAAAGTAGTGCCCTAAGTAGTGCCCTAAGTAGTGCCCTAAGTAGTGCCCTAAGTAGTCCCCAAAGTAGTGCCCAATTGTTTCTATAAAACTCAGAGGTATGACTATTTGGAGGCAACATTGCAACCGCGGTACAAAGGCGGGGATCCATTATGGTTTCCCTCTGGAGTGTTGACACTGTTTGTCAATATAAACTGTCTGCAGAGCTCTAAAGCCCAAAGTACACGCCAGAAGACAAAACTTCCTCCCCCAGACACCACTTTCTCAGCTGCCTGGTTGGAATTCCAGCCTGTTACACTGTGACATCATCACGTAACACAGTCCTTACTGTCCGGCCTCTTTGTCCACCAAGATCAGCACCTCTGTTCTGGGCTTAAGGATAAAAAGCTGAGTGCTGTGCACCAGGCCGATGATTCACAGACTCCGTGTTAATGTGTCCGTGTAGGAAAAACACAGGGCTTGATTCTTCAGATAGCAGTGCTAACTCGAGAGCCGACCCTCAGCAGACTAATGTGCCCACCGGTTTTGGCATGAGGCTTTACCACAGCCGGTGAACCCGCCAGGCGGACAGCCTGTTAATTAGGGTTGAGTTCATGTACACAGCACGGGGTCAGGTTGGGTTCCGCCCTTGAGCCTGGTTCCTCTCGAGGTTTCTTCCTTACCCAAGGTAGTTTTCTCGCCACAGTTGCCTCTCTCTTGCTCACGGCGGGCTGGGACCCGGATTTCCTTTCCTACGTCTGTACATGGACTCTGTGTTTCTCTTTTCTACAAACTGCTTCTCTGTAAAGCTGCTTTGAGACGTTAGTTGTAAAAAGCGGTAAACAAATAAATATTGATTGAGTTTCTACCTTTGAGAAGGGCTGATCATTGAAAATATAGGTTATAATAATAATTGCAATGTTAATATACAATGGATTAGTTAATTCATCTTTTAGTCGTAGTAGACTAGATGCCTTAGACATCGTGACCCCTGGTTTCCATCACCACCAATGTAAAGAAATCAGACTTTACAACATAGTATTTCACATCAAAACACTGAATGGTCGTGTAGTGACCTGCATTTAATCAAAATGGTGAGATCTTGCTGGAATTTGCAATAAAATTAGAACAAAAATTATTTTTTATAGCTTCTTTTTAGAGTCTTGAGCTAGCGTGAAGGAAGGAAGCTAGGAGCAGCTCAGGTAGCAACAGTGTAAACCAGAAGCCCCTGTAAATGTTCCGTAATATGTCTCCATAGAAATGTCTCAGCTTGGCGTATGTGGTTAACAGGCTGTGTAATTGGCTGGTACCGTAGGTTTGAGTTACATCTAGCAGTCGTGATGGCCATGCAAGACACATGCTAATCCGGAGCCTTGATGTCGTTTGTCTTGTTCAGTGCCTGTGGCCACGCAGGAGCAGATGAACTTGGCCATGCTGCCGGTGGAGCAGCGAGACTACTGCGCTCACTACCTGCTCAAACTGATGAAGTGCAAGAGAGACAACTTCCCCAACTTCCTCGCCTGCAAGCACGAGCGACACGACTGGGACTACTGCGAACACCAAGAGTAAGGAGACAACCACACACACCTTGTAGGGCCATCCATAGACTTCCATTCACTTCCTGGAGACCTACCTAACCCTTAACCGGAACTACTACAAGCCTAACTCTCTAACCCAAACCATAACTTTACTCTGACCTCCAGCTTCTGGTCCTCAAAGCTCCTCTGATATTGGGACTGATATATCCCAGAGGAGCTAAGACTGCGCCAACCTGGAGAGAAAGTTCCTCTGATGTTATCCCAGATCAGCTAAGACAGCGCCAAGGAGAGAAAGTTCCTTCGATGTTATCCCAGAGGAGCTTAGCTAGTGCTGACTCGGAGAGAAAGTTCCCCTGATGTTATCCCAGATCAGCTAAAACAGCGCCAACCTGGAGAGAAAGTTCCTCTGATGTTATCCCAGATCAGCTAAGACAGCACCAACCTGGAGAGAAAGTTTCTCTGATGTTATCCCAGAGGAGCTAAGCTAGTGCCAACCTAGAGAGAAAGTTCCTCAGACATTAGCTCAGATCAGCTAAGCTAGGTCTGACCTGGAGAGAAAGTTCCTCAGACATTAGCTCAGATCAGCTAAGCTAGGTCTGACCTGGAGAGAAAGTTCCTCAGACATTAGCTCAGATCAGCTAAGCTAGGTCTGACCTGTAGAGAAATTTCCTCTGGGACGGGAAATTATGCAAACTCCACTGTAGCAGTAGAAAATGCCATTGTAATGTGGATGATGGGTGGATGTCATGATGATGGGTGGATGTCTCTACATCTCCAGCATTTAGCTGACACATGGACCTGGAGAGAGACGTACAAAGGACTTATTTAGATAGCTAAGTCTAGGTCGGCAACCCTGTAGAAAGATCAGGAGTCTTTAGCCCAATGATCATCTTATTGATTTAGACGAGGAAAGTTCAGACACACAGTTACCCAGACCGGGAACCAAACACCAGTGTCCAACATGGTGTGGTAGCACACTGGCAGTTAGTGGTGTTATCCTTCGCTCCACACCAACCACCACAATTGTCTTTGAAAACAGCTGGCAGTCTGAGAGTGAGGAAGTAATGATGATTTAAGGTTTGGATGCATTAAGGGCTGCACACTGACTAGACTAATATCACTGGATATATTGGCTACTCTGATTCTTGTTCCCATTGCAGACTGAATAGCCTCCAAAAGGGGGCGCTGTGGGCAATCAAATGGCTTTTGCATACATTAAAAAGGCCATTGAAGTCTCTAGTATGGTGAAGGTGCCTCTGAGTATCATGCTGTTATGGTTTTGCTGTATTGCCCGCCTCCCTTGCCCAGCTGATCCGATCTCCCATCTAATGCCACGATACGTGATACAGCCCGACAGTAGCTGTATCGACTTCGCTGCTGCTTTCTCTGGCTCACCACTGATACTGTTTGATTGACGCTCTGCCTTTTCGCGTGTGTGCAGTTACGTGATGAGGATGAAGGAGTACGAGCGGGAGAGGAGACTGAACCTGAGGAAGAAGAGGATCGAGGCGCAGGCAGCGTGATCATCCCTCCTTCATCTAGGCCCTCTTTCGTTGTTCTCTTGTGTCTTTTGTCTCATTCTCTACATATAAAGCTGCTCTGGGTAATAAAGAGTATAAGACTTTGGTCCACGCGTTCAGACTCTGTGTGGTTCCTCTGCCTGCGGTGCATACTGATGTAGAACTAGCGCTGTGCAACAGCAGTGGGGTGAAAATGCATCCATCCGCACGTGACGCTGCTGATGATGGAATTTTATAAAATTTAGTTTCAGGTGTAGTTTAGTACAGGAAAGTTCCTCTTGCCTACCGGTT
The DNA here is from genome assembly GCA_024036415.1 of Prochilodus magdalenae. NCBI lineage: Eukaryota > Metazoa > Chordata > Actinopteri > Characiformes > Prochilodontidae > Prochilodus > Prochilodus magdalenae. Next base: position 13,679 of record JAMWET010003617.1, on the reverse strand, counting down.
AGTTTTTGTGGTTATTAAAACAGCCAACCAATATCATAAAAAAAGGAAGCTGCCCATAACAATAAACAGTCCTTGTATGAGGACCATTGCTGTACATTGGTTGTCAGATCACACATCACTTTAAACATTCTCAGACATAAATATTTCACCATATAAAATTAATGTTGACACTCTTTGATGAAAATGAGAGTTTAACTCTGAACCCATAGTTACTTTAAACAGGAATTCCACCGATTGATCTATGTTTCTGTATAATTCAGTGTTTGAGATGTAAACAGTAACAAGTCTCCAAATATTATAAGTAATTTATATATATATATATACAGGTGTTGGACAATGAAACTGAAACACCTGGTTTTAGACCACAATCATTTATTAGTATGGTGTAGGGCCTCCTTTTGCGGCCAATACAGCGTCAGTTGGTCTTGGGAATGACATATACTGCGTCCTGCACAGTGGTCAGAGGGAGTTTAAGCCATTCTTCTTGCAGGATAGTGGCCAGGTCACTACGTGATGCTGGTGGAGGTTCGTCCTTCTTGGTGGTATGCTGACATTACCCTGGATACCGTGGCTCTTGATACATCACAAAGACTTGCTGTCTTGGTCACAGATGCGCCAGCAAGACGTGCACCAACAGTTTGTCCTCTTTTGAACTCTGGTATGTCCCATAATGCTGTGTGCATTGCAGTATTTTGAGCAGAACTGTGCTCTTACCTGCTAACTGAACCTTCACACTCTGCTCTTACTGGTGCAATGTGCAGTTAATGAAGATTGGCCACCAGGCTGGTCCAATTTAGCCATGAGACCTCCCACACTAAAATGACAGGTGTTTCAGTTTCATTGTCCAACCGCTGTATATATATATGTGTGTGTGTGTATATATATATACATACATACACATGAAAAATATTTAATAACATCTGCTCATTATTTGGCCTAAAGAAAATCATGGGGTTATTTTCAAATTTAAGAAAGCAGGATGTTTAAAGAATTAACTATTAATATCAAAACTAACAGAATTTAACTGACTTCATGGTTAAAAACAGAAACGGAACTAAATCAGACTTACTTGTGTACCTATATGGCATTTATAGTACAGCACTGGGTCTAAAAGGATGTGTAGCTGCTACGTAGTCAAAGATAAACATATGTAAGTCCAACAAAGAAGCTGCTGCTGTTCTCAAAACAATGGACTAGCCATGTCAAGCCCTCAACACCACTAAATGCATTTGGGGTTATTTGGCTTGTAAGAAGCAGAAATGCTAAACCAACATCTAAGACTGACCTTATTCATATATTTCTGGTATCGGGATATCATATAGTTTTTAGTACCTTCTTTAGTATTGTTGCATCTCTTTCACGCATGCAATCAAAAAAATCAGGAATTTTACACAAACAACAGAGCAGAAAGTATCGTGTGTATTTCGAATGTAAACATTAATATTGGTAAACAGTGTTCGGACAAAGTGCCTTTGATTTTCTCTCCTTTATGTTCAACAAATCTGTTCATAGATTCATCAACAAGAACAGCGATGTTCCAGCTTTGTGCTCCGTCAAAGTTTGTATTCTGCTGTATGGTTAATCAGTCTTTATTAGTCTTTAGTGTAGCCCATTAGCATAACGGGCTGGTTTTGGATACATGTGTTTACAGTCGTGGTTAGAAAAGGCGGGAAAGCTTTTTCAAGCATCAGCACTGCCTGAAATACATTTAAAACAACACAGCCAAAAACTGACTGTAGAACAATTACTGCAATCTGAACAGTCGGCCTTTAAGTAGTCTTTACATACAGAAATACTTCCTGTACCAGTGAAGGACTCCAGCGTTGGTAAACCTAATCTCCATCTGCTGCTCCGGGAGCACATGATCAATTAACCTTGTACATAGAAAAGAGCTGGAAAAACACTCGAGGCTCAGTTATAATAATAGGTGGGCTAAGTCAGTGGCCAGCTATAATAGAAGTCAGTAGTGAAAGTCAGTGGTCAGTTATTGTAGAAGTCAATGGATGAAGTCAGTGGTCTGATATTATAGAATCAATGGGTGAAGTCATTGGCCAGTTATACCAGAAGTCAATGGATGAAGTCAGTGGTCAGTTATTATAGAAGTCAATGGGTGAAGTCAGTGCGTGGTTATATCAGAAGTCAATGGTCAGTTATTATAGAAGTCAATGGGTGAAGTCAGTGGTCAGTTATTATAGAAGTCAATGGATGAAGTCAGTGGTCAGTTATTATAGAAGTCAATGGATGAAGTCAGTGGTCAGTTATAATAGAAGTCAATGGACAAAGTCACTGGCCAGTTATAAAAGAAGTCAATGGGTGAAGTCAGTGGGCGGTTATAACAGAAGTCAATGGTCAGTTATTATAGAAGTCAATGAATGAAGTCAGTGGTCAGTTATTATAGAAATCAATGGATGAATTAGTGGCCAGTTATTATAGAAGTCAATGGGTGAAGTCCATGGCCAGGTATTAAGAAGTCAATGGATGAAGACAGTGGTCAAGTAATTAAAGAAGTCAATGGATGAAGTCAGTGGTCAGTTATTATAGAAGTCAATGGATGAAGTCAGTGGTCAGTTATAATAGAAGTCAAAGGACTAAGTCAGTGGCCAGTTATAACAGAAGTCAATGGATGAAGTCAGTGGTCAGACATTATAGGAGTCAATGGGTGAAGACAGTGGGCGGTTATAACAGAAGTCAATGGTCAGTTATTATAGAAGTCAATGAATGAAGTCAGTGGTCAGTTATTATAGAAATCAATGGATGAATTAGTGGTCAGTTATTATAGAAGTCAATGGGTGAAGTCCATGACCAGTTATTATAGAAGTCAATGGACGAAGTCAGTGTTCAGTTATTATAGAAGTCAATGGACGAAGTCAGTGGTCAGTTATCATAGAAGTCAATGGAGGAAACATCTCATAGGCATCTGTTTTAAGGGAGCTTGACTACAGGGAAATCACTGCTTATGGTACTCAGCTATAAGTTACAGATGAGGTACATAGAGATTAGGTTCTAAAGCACTGGAGGACAATGGCCCACTGACCCCTTACATGCATCCCTAACTCTGCGACCGGCTAATTATCCCCATAGTCAATGCAGAAACAGACTGAAGCAGTAGCTTGACGATAAATCCAGTAAACCCAGTTCCCTTCTTCTTGTAGTCCATGTTTATAGATGATGGTGTGTCGTACAGTGTCAGGAGCCACATATAAAGTCCACTTTACACATTGCTTAACACGGTTTCAGGCCTGAAGGTGGTACAATCTTAACTGGTGTACATGACCTTCCATTGCTTGTTTGCTACGTTAGCCTGCAGCTCAGAGAAGAAGCAAAACTCGGACACCAAGCACGTTTTGACTGATGGAGGAAAAGTCATTTTAGGTTTGTCACCAAACTGTCTGGTATGAATAGGGACTTGGGTGGGAGGAAGGGGTTAGGAAACAAGGGTATGGATTAGTATGGATTAGGGATTTAGACCGGATCGTCATGGAGAAATAAGCAAGCAGGTAGTATGTTGGCAATGGTACGGTTTGTAGAAGGTTTCTGGTCGATGGCGGTGGAAATGGGGAACTAGGGGTTAGGGGACAAGTGCAGGGCGGATTGGAACAAGGCCGCTCTACAGTACAAAGGGTAGAATGGGCGAGCGGAGTGGAGGGTAGTCGCGGAACTCCTTCAGGTAGCTGCGGTGCTTCCCTTTGGCCCATACGGTCATCTGGATGAACCCCACCAGGGTAAAGAAGGCCACTGGCAGACACTGAGTCATCAGAGTGAAGCCCAGCCACGAACCCAGCTACAAACACAAACACACACATATCCGAATATTAGAATTAGAACCATGAGAACCACAAGCACTTGAGCTTGTACACACAGGATAACTGGCATTTAATCCATCTGTGAAGTGAAACACACTCACTAGTGAGCACACACTAGATGGCAGAGTGAGCACACTTGCCAGAGTGGTAGGTAGCCCTATCCATGGTGCTCAGGGAGCAGTTGGGATTTAGGTGCTTTCTCAAGACATCTCCTGTCGGTTCAAGGAACCAAACCAGCAACTGTCCAGTCACAAGGATGGTTCCTCAACCTTCACCTGACACTTGCCCCCTTTTAGCCACGATGGTCATATGTTGGGTGCCCAAAGGAAAACAAGTGTCTCCAAAATGGCAGCTTTACAGGAGAGGCCAAAAACCTACTTAACTTTAAAGCAAGTCAATGGAACCAGACGTCTTTCCAAGTCGTTTTGGGCCATTTCCGTAGGTTCAGTCATCACGAAATTTTCACACAGTGTAAACAGCAGCTGCGGTGTTCCAATGATGTACAAAAGTCAAAATCAACAAAAATGAGATCCATGTTTTTCTTTGGACAGCGGCAATATACTAAAGCTTCTACAGAGACGTTATTGGCTCAATACAAATCTTAATATGGTAACACACTAAAGACCTGAGCTTATCGAGATGTTTTGGCACTGGTCAAATGCGGGTATGCAACATTAGCATATTTACATATTTACATTACATTAGCATATTTACATATTTACATTACATTAGCATATTTACATTAGCATATTTACATTACATTACATTAGCATATTTACATTAGCGTATTTACATTACATTACATTAGCATATTTACATATTTACACTTGCCCATATAGACTGACCTACTGTTATCTTCCATCCACACTGTATATCTGTAGTGTATGTATATACATATATAATATTCTAAGCCCTGTATATACCCTGCATCTCTCATCTACCTCAGCCTTACCATAGTGCTATATGGTAATGTGTACATCTGCATACATCATAGTTTTTATTCATAACTGTAAATTAGTGTAACAGAGATTTTGTGTTTAGTATTGTATATATTTATTGTATATTTATATGTTTGTATTTAAGTGCTGTAAGGGACTATGCACCTAGGTTTTTCACTCACCTTCACACCTGTGAAAATGTGATGTGACAATAAAGTGATTTGATTTGATTAATTTAGTATTTCTGCACTTAAAGAAAGTCGTATTTGTGTTTAGCTCAGAAAATCAACAGAACCTCATTTAACCAGGGCTATCCAAACTTTTGGAGTATGACTGTACATATGTGAACCACTAAGGTGGAAAGATCAAGTCTGTACCAGACTAGACCACCACTGTGATCCTCAGACTCTAACTGAACGCTAGCAGCTAATTACATGCTGAAATATGCACCCCAAAGCTCCTGGTGGTCCAACTTCCCTAGACCAGACATTTCTAGATGTTCCCGGCTGTGTGGAAACCCTGGCTAAAGTTTACATGCATGAACTGACCTCGTAGGTGTAGTTGGGGCAGGACACTAGCAGGAAGATCCAGGTGAAGGGGTTCTTAGTGGGATATGGAATCTTCCTGGTCTTAGAGCCTTGGAGATACAAGCAGAGGCCGAGATGATGTCACCGTGACTGAGGTAAGAAAACCGGAAACACAAACATGGTCTATGCATGGTACAGGTGTGTGAGCCAGTCTCACCTGGAGGTCTCAGGTTCCTCAGTGCAATGTGGATGGAGAAGTTACCAATCTGGCAGAACTGTGGGAGGAGGAACACATGCAGCACACTGCTCTTACACGTTCAGGAGAATACAGGATAACCGATGTATAGAAAATATATAGAAGGAAACTGATCTGGCATCAGCACCTACCAGGAAAACAATGAGCGCCAGCTTCACCTGCTGCTCTCCGTAAGCTGCAACACAGGTACACAGTTAGAGGGAGGTCTAGAGAAGACCAGAATACCGGGTTCTGGTCTAGAACCAGATATAAACACACAGATACACAGCTACACAGTGTGTGTGAGGTCTCATGTACACAACAACAAGTTCAGAAAGAGGACCGAAAGGTTCTTTCAGGAACCCAATCTGGGCCTTGCTAGATTCAAGGGACCTGTTTGGCTCCTTTGGAGATTCACTGGGACTCCAGTATGAATTAGAGCAGCGTCCCGGTGTGAATCAGAGTGGCGTTCCAGTGTGAATCAGAGCAGTGTTCCAGTGTGAATCAGAGCAGCATTCCAGTGTGAATCAGAAGTGGCGTTCCAGTGTGAATCAGAGCGGCGTTCCAGTGTGAATCAGAGCAGCATTCCAGTGTGAATCAGAGCAGTGTTCCAGTGTGAATCAGAGCGGCGTTCCAGTGTGAATCAGAGCAGCGTTCCAGTGTGAATCAGAGCAGCGTTCCAGTGTGAATCAGAGCGGTGTTCCAGTGTGAATCAGAGCGGCGTTCCAGTGTGAATCAGAGCGGCGTTCCAGTGTGAATCAGAGCAGCGTTCCAGTGTGAGTCAGAGCGGGCCCACAGTGTTCCAGTGTGGAATCAGAGTGGGCGTTCCAGTGTTGAATCAGAGCCAGCCGTTCCAGTGTGAATCAGAGCAGCGTTCCAGTGTGAATCAGAGCGGTGTTCCAGTGTGAATCAGAGCAGCGTTCCAGTGTGAATCAGAGCAGCGTTCCAGTGTGAATCAGAGCAGTGTTCCAGTGTGAATCAGAGCGGTGTTCCAGTGTGAATCAGAGCGGCGTTCCAGTGTGAATCAGAGCGGCGTTCCAGTGTGAATCAGAGCAGTGTTCCAGTGTGAATCAGAGCAGCGTTCCAGTGTGAATCAGAGCAGCGTTCCAGTGTGAATCAGAGCAGTGTTCCAGTGTGAATCAGAGCGGCGTTCCAGTGTGAATCAGAGCAGTGTTCCAGTGTGAATCAGAGCAGCGTTCCAGGTTCCAGTGTGAATCAGAGCAGCGTTCCAGTGTGAATCAGAGCAGCGTTCCAGTGTGAGTCAGAGCAGCGTTCCAGTGTGAATCAGAGCAGTGTGAATCAGAGCGGCGTTCCAGTGTGAATCAGAGCGGCGTTCCAGTGTGAATCAGAGCAGTGTGAATCAGAGCGGCGTTCCAGTGTGAGTCAGAGCAGTGTTCCAGTGTGAATCAGAAAGGTGGCGTTTCCACTGGGTGGTGAATCAGAGCGGAGTGTTCCAGTGTGAAGTCAGAGCAGTGAATCCCCGAATTGTGCAGTGTGAATCACAGACAGTGTTCAGTGTGAATCAAGCACAGCACATCACAGTGTGATCACCAGCACACGTTACACCACAGTGTGAATCAGAGACAGATGTCCACAGTGTGAATCAGAGCACAACACACGTTCCAGTGGTGCAATCAGAGCAGTGTTCCACAGTGTGAATCAGAGCAGTGGTTCCCACGTGTGAATCAGAGCGGATACTCCATGTGGAATCAGAGGCTAAAGTTAGTTTCCAGTAGTGAATCAGAAGCGGCTGTTCCCAGTGCTGGCAGTCAGAGCTCTAATGTTCCATACACAATAGTGAATCAGAGCTTAGGTCACCCCTCCACAGTGTGACACACAGACAGCAGCAGTTACAGTGTTAATCACGAGCACACTATTACAGTGTACACATCACAGCACACAGTTTCCAGCTGTGACATCGAGAGCAGTGTTGTACAGTGTGAATCAGACGGACCACCCACACACCAGTCGTGCATCAGGAGCACACAACGTTCCAGTGTGAATCCAGAGCAGTGTTCCACCTTGACACATCAGAGCGGGCGTTCCAGTGTGAAAATCAGAGCATGTTCAGTGTGACCCAATACACAGCGTTCCAGTGTGATTTCAGAGCTGGCGTTCCAGTGTGAAATGGAAGACAGGAACGTTCCACAGTGTGAATGTAGAGCTACGTTCCAGTGTGGGTCAGAGCGGTGTTCCAGTGTGAATCAGAGCAGCGTTTCCAGTGTGAGTCAGACGCGGTGTTCCTCACCTTGTGTGGAGGTCAGAGCAGTGTTCAGTGTGGTAATCAGAGCAGTGATCCAGTGTGAGCAGAGCGGATGTTCCAGTGTGAATCCTACAGGGTTGAGCGTGACGTCCAGTGTGAATCAAGGAGGTGTTACAGTCAGAGGCGGCGTTCCAGTGTGAGTCAGAGCGGCAGTTCACAGTGTGAATCAGAGCAGCGTTCCAGGAGTGCGACAGAGCATGGTCGTGTGAGCCAAGCGTGTTCCAGTGTGAATTTCAGAGCAGCGTTTCGCAGTGTGAATCAAGAGCAGCAGTTCCAGTGGTGAATCAGAGCGTCTAGGGTTCCAGTGTGAAAATCAGAGCTAGCGTTCACAGTCGTCCTGAATCAGAGCGGCGTCCCAAGTGTGAATCTCAGCGCAGCGTTTCCAGTGGGATCGTGGGAGAGCGGTGTTAAATGTAGTCGTGAAATCATAGCGGTGTTACCAATGGTGAATCAGAGGCAGGTGTTCCAGTGTGAATCAGAGCAGTGTTCCAGTGTGGGTCAGAGCAGCGTTCCAGTGTGTACTCAAGCAGCGGGTTCACCTGAGTGTTGTATATGAGCAGGTGCTATGCTCGTAGCGATCAGAGGGTGTTCCAGTGTGAATTCAGAGCGGCGTCCCGTGGTGAATGTAGGAGCGGTGTTTCCACGCTGCGAATCTCCAGTAGTCTCTAAATGTGAATCAGATTGGCAGTTCACATGAATGCACAGCTGCAACACAACAGTAACTACCATACCCAGCAGCCCTCAGTCGTCCATCACAGCGGCGTTCACAGTGTGAAGTAGAGCACGTTACAGCATAGCTGATTCAACGCGGGCATCCAGTAGGACTGGAACCGCGTTTAACAGTCACACGAAACTTCAGAGCGGAGTTCAGAGGTGTTGTAGCTGTCAGCACTGTGTCTTGGACACTCCACTGGGTACGTGTATAGTGCTTGCTGGTGTGAAGTGTAGCCATCCAGCGTAGGTGAACGGCACTCAAATAATAACATCAGTAGATGAAGAGACTTCCACACATACACCCAAACACACACACCACACCCCACACACAGACACACAACACAAACAGGAGACCACACAAAGACATACACACACACAAACAGACATGACACAACACACACACACACACACAAACACACACACACACACTACATTCAACACAGAACCCCAGACAGACACGTGTGGAGGACAGTCACACACAGAAGAAATGCAGATACTTGATCAGAGGAGATTACGGGGAGACAGCTTAGCACAGTGTCATCAACATTCCACAGAGTCTCAGCACTGCAGCTCAGTGCTCTAACTGCTCCATACACAATAGATTAAGCTCATGAAGGACTTTAGGTCACCCCTCCCACCCACACACACACACACACAGACACACACACACACACACACACACACACACACACACACACACACACACACTTCACACACACTACAGTGAGCAGGAGACACACACACACACACACACACACCCACACACACACACACACGCACACCCACACACACACACAGACACACACAGACACACACACACCCACACACACACACACACACACCCACACACACACAGACTCACCCAATACACTATCTTACAGGGGGATTTCAAAACTGACCTGCTCCTTCCTAGTCTCAGTGGAACCAGACGTCCATCTCTAAACGCTCCCTCACAGAAGACTTGTACACGATTGAGAATAGTATATAAAGAAGAGACGCCTCGTGAAAGGACATGAGCTCAGAGGGAGACAAACAAGTGGGTCACTTGTGTTTAGAAGGTGAATGAGATAGTAACCTCAGGCTCCTGCAGATGGCGCTCACATGAGGATGATGAGAGCTATGAGAGGACCTAGTGAATGGGAGGTGAAGTGACGGGATCCACTAGATTGGGAGATGAGGTAGTGCTACAGTGCAGGGAATGTCTGTTCCATGTGGAGAAAAGAGGAGATATCCAGAGCAGATGAGATGACCTGATTGGCTAAAAGGAGAAGACTGAGAATGTGGTCGTGGCCAAAGACGCATAGTTTTGAAGGAACAGAGATGAGATCTGCAGGTGTATGGAGAGCGTGACGAGTCAGAAGGGTCCTTACCAGACAGTGGAGGAAAAGATCCCAGTCTACAGGGAATTCTCTTTGGAACTGTGCCAGGGAAGGCTTCTACCAAATCTGGGCAACACATGGATGCTGACGGCGAGACTATGGATAGTCTGAAAGTAGTACTGTTTTTAGTGAGAGGTGAAGAGATTGTTTTAGTTCCATGGAAGACCCCAGGGCTGTTGTTTAAATTGAAACTACTGAATATCTGCAGATGCCACATGATGAAGTCTATTAGACACAGACAGACTGTACTAATGAGGGTCTCTAGCGTGTCCTGAGGGTCTCTGCTCACCTTGAAGATGTTGCGGAGTGGCATCGTCCCGTGAGAGAAGCGGTGGACAAACAGCGTCTCCAGTAGTCTCTTAATGTAGTGGAAGGAGTGACACATGCATGCCAAGCTGCAACACAACAGAACTACGTTACCCAGCAGCCCCTGGTCGTCCATCACAGGGAAGGACAGTCAAAGCCAATAACCTGCTGCACTAGCTGATTAACGCGGCATCAGTAGGACTGGCACCATCAGAACATTCACACGAGAACTTCAGGTGGAGTACAGAGGTGGAGGAGGGAAAGCCTGAGGTGGACACTCACTGTACGACCCAGGAGCTTGCTGGTGTATTTGTAGAAGTCGTATTAGATGAAGAGAGCGTAGATGAGACGAGGCAGACAGTGAGCGGAGAATAGAACAGATCAGTGATAGGAGAAGAGATGAGAAGAGAGAAGATGGTAGACCCCCCCCCCCCTAGTGAGAGAAGAAAGAGATGAGATACTCCCGAGGATCAGGAGAACACCTGTGAGGAGAAAGGAGAAGAGATGAGATAGTGAGAGAAGAAGGAGAAGAGATAGTGAGAGGAGAAGAGATGAGATAGTGAGAGGAGAAGAGATGAGAGTGAGAGAAGAAGGAGAAGAGATAGTGAGAGGAGAAGGAGAGGAGATAGTGAGAGGAGAAGGAGAGGAGATAGTGAGAGGAGAAGAGATGAGATAGTGAGAGGAGAAGGAGAGGAGATAGTGAGAGGAGAAGGAGAGGAGATAGTGAGAGGAGAAGAGATGAGATAGTGAGAGGAGAAGGAGAGGAGATAGTGAGAGGAGAAGAGATGAGATAGTGAGAGGAGAAGGAGAGGAGATAGTGAGAGAAGAAGGAGAAGAGATAGTGAGAGGAGAAGAGATGAAATGAGACAAGTGAAGAAATAAAGAAGTGAGAAGACAACAGGACAGAACAGAAGAGGAACAAGAAACGAAGAAGAGATTAGGAAAGGAGTGACGAAGAGAACAGGAGAGTGGAGAAAAGAAGAGAGGAGAAGAGAACGAAGAAAAGAGAGGAGAAAAGAAGAGAGAGGAGAAGAGGGGAGAAGAGGAGAAAAGATCAGAAGAGAAAAAGAAAGAAGTGGAGAGAGAAGAAAGGAAGAACAGAATTGTAGAGAGGAGAAGAAAAAGACAAAAGGAGTAGAGAAGCGAGAAGATGGGAGAAAAAGAGAACAGAAGAAAAGAGAAGAAAACAGAATTGTAGAGAAGAAAAGAGAGGAAAGATAAAATACAACTTGCATGATATGAAATAAGATAGTGAGGAAAACAAAACCGGACGGTGCAGAGCAGGAGTAAAGAAACGATGAGGAAAAGAAAAGGAGGTGACGGTGCCGAATAGAAGAGGAAGTAGAGAAGAGAATGGAAAGAGAAAGAAAAGAGAGGAGCGGAGAGGGGGGAGTAGAAGAAGAGAGAGATAAGAGGGGCGAAGAGGACCAAGGGATCCATATGAGGAGAATAAAAGAGAGAATAGAGAGAGGACTGTCTCCTATTAAGGAAGTAGAGAATTGTAGAGAAAAGCAGAAGATTAACTTTCAGAGAGTTAGAGAAGAGAAAGATGAGGAAAAGACGAAGAGGACGAATCTGAGAGGAATAAGAGAATTGTAGGAGAAAAGAGAAATATTACGTTCTATATGTATGTAGAGAAGAGAGGATAAGATCAGAGGAAAAGGCGCTAGACAGATAAGAGAAGATAGAGGATAAGTAGAGAAGTACTTTCGAGAGAGAGAAATAGAAGGACGATCTAAAATAGAATAGGACTGGCTATCTCTAGAAGATAAGTGTGATAGAAAAGGAGAAGAGGACTCTGTCGCAGAGGAGGAATATAACGAGATGATATAGATAGGATGGGAGAGAAAAGGAGAGAAGATTGGAATATGTGCTCTTAAACTAACATGGTAGAAACACTGTAATTGATCACTGCTGAGGACTGATCTCTCTCTCTCTCTCTCTCTCTCTCTCTACCCCTCTCTCTCTCTCTCTCTCTCTCTACCCCTCTCTCTCTCTTTTTCTTTACCCCTCTCTCTCCCTCTCTACCCCCTCTCTCTCCCTCTCTACCCCCCCTCTCTCCCTCTCTCTCTCTCTACCCCTCTCTCTCCCTCTCTACCCCCCCTCTCTCCCTCTCTCTCTCTCTACCCCTCTCTCTCCCTCTCTCTCTCTCTTTTTCTTTACCCCTCTCTCTCCCTCTCTACCTCCCCCCCTCCCTCTCTCTCCCTCTCTACCCCCCCTCTCTCCCTCTCTACCCCCCTCTCTCTCTCTCTCTCTCTCTCTGTGTACCGTACCAGTCAGAAGTCTGTTCTCCTGATGTGTATCTTGTGTAGTTGATGTGCAGCTTTACTGTAGAATAAAAGTGAAGCCCAAACTATAAAATAGCACTCATGGAATTATCCAGTCCACCTTAAAACTCTCCAGAGTGGAATTATCCAGTCCACCTTAAAACCCTCCAGAGTGGAATTATCCAGTCCACCTTAAAACTCTCCAGAGTGGAATTATCCAGTCCACCTTAAACCCCTCCAGAGTGGAGCTGTACAGGAGGATGGAGTGGAGCTGATAGAACAGGGTTTATTACTAAGCAGGTTTTGGACGTCGATTTATTGGCCCCGGGTCCCTCATGAATATTCTGTACAGTGAGCTGGTCCATGTGTATCCCAACCCCTCGGCCCCCCCCCCTCAGGTCTCACTCCAAGATTCACTCAAACCAGCCCACCCTCCTGTGCGTGCCTTTTATGAATGGGGTAACACGCCTTGCACTCCCGGGCCTCGCGTCTCCCTCTCCGGCCCCTTCTTGCTGTAGTCATTTGGCGTCCCCCCACCTCCCCCCCCCCCCCCCCTCGTGTGCACAGTTTTTCCCGTAACCACAGCCACTTACTACGGTCCCTTCCTCTTTTACTATGTCCGAGCACAGTGGACCCCGATGACGCGTCGCCCCCCCTCTCTTACCGAGCCCCCCCCTGTTACCCATTGCCTCTTTGATTTCGTGGCGCTTCCCCCCTCTCTTGACCCCCCCCCCCTTGGTATCTCCGGCATCCAGCTAGAACGCCTGTTTGCCCGCGTTTTTTTTCTTGTTGTACAACTGGCTAGGCTGCTCGCACACACACGTCCTTCACTGCTCATTCAGTGTTTTTACTTCCCTCTGCATATACAATCACCACAACCTCACCCTCCTGCATCTATGTTAAACTACCCTCCCAGATCTAGTCAAAATACCACCACCCAGCACCCACTCACCCGCCACCAACCCAGCTACCCACCCCCCCCACTCAATCCCATCATCCACATAGACCTCCTTCTCACCACCTCGTCATGCCTTTAGCTACTGTACAAGTCTTTCCCTGAGGAACCTATCGATCGTTCCCCTCTTCTCCCTCGGCTGGTAACCCAACTGATCCCCCAGTCTCATCGCCCCGTGGTCTTTTCCCATTGCCAATTTTTATCCAACCACCCCTTCTTCCAAGTCCCCCGTTTTTTCCTCGCGTGTTGTCTTTTGTAATCCCCGCTTGGTGAGATCTTCCAGTCTTAATCA